>JAFIRS010001814.1:0-290098 GCA_018342105.1 Gonioctena quinquepunctata | reverse complement strand
CGTCGTTTTCGATACCAATCCCGCCCCATACTGCGCCATTCTCGTCTTTTTCGATACCAATACTGCGCCATTCTCGTCGTTTTCGATACCAATACTGCCCCATACTGCGCCATTCTCGTCGTTTTCGATACCAATACTGCGCCATTATCGTCGTTTTCGATACCAATCCCTGCCCCATACTGCGCCATTCTCGTCGTTTTCGATACCAATACTGCGCCATTCTCGTCGTTTTCGATACCAATACTGCCCCATACTGTGCCATTCTCATCGTTTTCGATACCAATACTGCGCCATAAACCCCAATTTTCCACGGGCCACGGTGGGCCAACCCAAAATTTTCCACGGATCAAAGCCACGGTCCCACTCTCACATGTCCCTCTGGGTCAACGTCACGGTTGACCAACTCAACCAAACTCAACCAAACTCAACTCAATCCAGCCCAACTCCACCCAAATATGGCCGTTTGCACCCCACTAGCTGGACTAACCCCCTACTTTCGGTCTTTGAAGGAGGCTTTCGGCTATGGGTCACCGATGAAAGCTATCCAACGGTGTCTTGAAGTCTGCCGTTACCATTTTGACCTATGACGTCTACCAACTCCGCCAGGATTCCGTCACGGAACACGTTCCCCAGGTGGGCCAACCCCCAATTTATCCCCAATCCCCAACACTCATCCGCTCACCCATGCCACGCGCCATTGTTTAAAAGGACGTACACACCTGTTATACATAGAATTGATCCCTGAGCCAGAAGTGACATGGTCTCAAGGACCCCACCCCTGCTTCGATGAATAATTTTATTTTCGCGTTTTTAGGCTCTTTCGACTTTAATCATTAACCATACAAAATCTAGATTTCGATTTTCTATATGATTACAATACTTCCTCTTCCCTATGTACGTTCTGAAATAAAAAGTTTTTCAATCTGCTGGAAAATGAAATTATTTCACTAATATCGGAGGCTCTCCACAAGATTTGATATAGTAGTAGAGAAGCTTAACATTTTTCTAGGTTGCTGAATCCTTATAAAATTTCGAACATTCGACTTATACAGTCCCTATGATTGCTTCAGTTTATCTAGTCTCCTGAAACTTCCACCTCAGCGAAATAGACATTGTGTTATTGATTGATATCTTGTGTTATATTTACTTACTCACAAAATATCCTAAAATGTACAATGTACATCTTTATACATGCAAATATAAGAACTCTTTCTGATAAAATGTTTGCTTTAACACACCTCACCAATACCGTTTCTACATGTACAAGTGTATTTTCAATAACTGCAATAGTTACATAAGGAAAAAAATATTCATGGTATCACTGTTATTTTAGTTACTAACAACCTCCAGAAATAAATAAATAATTAGAGGAATAGCAGACTTGAATTTTATCAGTATTCAGCGAAAAAATAACAAATGGTAATTTGTGTATTATTTATGTTTTTAAAGCTTGTTTTGTTAACAATACCTTGAGATGGAAAGACTGTAAATAATATTTATGCATATCAGTGATAGGCAATTGCTCATTTCTTCGCTTCAGTTACAGATTACGTTGACCATATTTTTTGTTCATAAATTATATTCTGCAAAATATCTTTCAGTTTTGGGACAGCCGACAGCATATTGGTAAACTTAAATAAACAACAACAATCAAAATGACAATTCTAGCCTACATAAACTTGAATAGGAGAACCTAAATTTACCTGTTGATGTGTGCTGATATTTCCTTGAGGAAATGTAGGAGGAGGAGGGTTGACATTGTGGTGAACCATCAGATCTTTTACCCTGCAGGGCCATGGTTACTTGGGTGGTATAGGCTGGTTTCTCGCAAATAACGATACGCCATTATTTGATTTCTGCAAAAAAAAAACGGAACTTTCAGACCAGACTGTCAAATAATACAAAAATAGTGTGACATACCAGGAGTATTTCACAGAGAAATTGAATGATTCCATGATTATTCCAAAAATAATCCGGAGCATTCATAGAAATATGACCTCCTACTGCCCTTCACAGGGGCATACGGGGCTTTTCCCATTTTATCCTTGAAATACAGAGTTAAATGCATTGTAAATTTTCAAGTTTGAGAAGTATATACAAGCCACCTATAAGGAATCTCATAAAAAAAATATCTATCAATAGAACACAATTCGAGTTGGAATTCGGCAGCAATTTGAAATACATCCCAAATATCTGGACCAATGCAGTTCCAATGGATCTTGAACCTACTAATTATGGCTGGATAGATCAATCAACGAGCCATGTAAGAATTTGAATGGGTTGGTGGTCCAAAGATATTATACTGATATTTTGATTAAAACCTAATGCTTTTGATCAAATTCATCAGAACATATTCATTATCTATTAAGTATGGTACATCTCGCAATTTATTATCCACAATGCATTTCATTCAGTATTTCAAGGATAGAATGGGGAAAACTGCCGTACGCCCTCCTGAAGAGGCAGTAAGAGGTCGCCTCGCGATGTTTTGCGATACCCTATGTAAAAATAAATTATTTCAAGTCAAATAAAGCTATATATCCCTTCCTGGGATTTGGCTATAAGAAAAATCTGTAATTTGATCATAATAGAACAATTGAAATTTATGCATAATACTTTCGTTCGAAGAATTTCCTGGGAAAAGTACGTCAACAAAAATAGGTAAAAGAAATTTTCAGCAGCCTTCGGCTGCTGCGAAGCAATACATACTCTGTGACAATGCTGTTATGTGTCTCGAGAGGTTGTGAGGGTGAAGTTCTGGAGTAATATATTTTGGTAACTTGTAGAAGTTTTGTGGTTGATTTGAGTGTAATAGAAAATAAAAAATAAAAAAAAATTTGCGTGACCCAGATCGGCATCGAACCCGGGTCCTTGTATTTTGAAAGCGAGCGTGCATCTACATGAGCTACCAGGTTCAGTTGAATTAATGAAGTGTTTGAAGTTATTTGAGCGGCGTTCTTGAAGCATTTTTGACCGCCCGCCTTCGCTTCCAGCCCCAGGACTGAATTCTGCCTGCATTGAACTTCATTATTCTCAATTTACATAAGGAATGAGCCTATTCCTGACAGTTCAAGGATAACAAAATTTATGTTCAAGAATGCAGTACATAATTCAGAGTTCATAATATTTTTGAAAATATTTCCTAATTGAAAAAAAAAGTTAGTTCCGTATGTGTTCAATTTTGTCGATATATTCATCGTATGGTGGGTTCCAGATGGTGGAGCAGTATTTCAAGGAAGGCCTTACTAATGATTTGAAAAGCACTATAACGGATAACTATTTCCGAAAATATTTGGTGTTTCTTAGAATAAATCGTAGGGTACGAAGTGTCTTCCTAATATTTCAATTGATATTGGTTTCAAATGTTAATTTAGTATATAGTTTGAGGCCAGGGTCACGAACTTCGTCTGATGTTAACATTGCTTGGCTGTTCAAACATATTTCCAATAAGGGGTGATAGTGACTTGGAAAAAAAGATGTAATACTTCCTCGAATTGATGAATAGTCATTACAATAATTTTGGAGTCTGTCAAGATCTTCTTCAACATATATGAGTCGGAACTTTTTTGATTTATTTCATGAATGATTTCCAACTTTAAAGTAAACAAAAGATACTTCACTAAATGATTTTCACTACATTAGGTTTACAAAATGTAGTGAAAATCATTTAGGGAAACATCTTTGATTTCATTCATTCATCATTATCTTCCACAACAATTGAAAATTTCAAACATTGAATGATGTAACAGTATTTTTTTTTCGACGAAATACTGAAGATGATTGCACCATTTTAGTGGATTAAAAGATAATGCAAAAAAAATGTCGCGCCTTTCCTACCGCTGATTTTGAAACTATATCACAAATACAGTATGTTGTTTGTGTCTAGCCGACGCGAGATGCCAAGAATGTAACAGAAACACGACTGGTATAGGAACAGGCTATTCCTTTATTCAATGATTGATGAAAATATGACTTATTGAAGGGTTTCAACTCCTGAAAAGTGATCTCTAGATACTTTACGATCTCTGATTTCCAAACTGAAATGATAAATGGTGTGGGTGCACAGGCGATTATCTATACAGGGTGGGGCACCCCATACGACACGGTCCTGTAAACCAAACCATTAATTTTTTCGGAAATTTCTCCATTTCATTATATGTATATTGATTGAGGCTGCAAAAGGAAATTATTTTGGAGTCTACAGGGTGGCTCAAAAAAGTGTGACATATCGAAGTTGTGTTTTTTTAAATGGAACACCCTGTATTTCGTTATACTTTTGAATAGGTCAGGAAAAAATAATATGATTTCATATAAGGTACTATGTACCTAACTATAACCGTTCCCGAGTTATTGATTTTTTTATGAATTGGAAACTAAATAACATCGAAATGTATAGAAATCATCCCTTCGAATTCTGACCAAGAATAAAAGAGGTTTTGGGCTATTGATTTCGATAAAACCCGTTTCTCAATATTATTTATAGGCAGGTTGTCAGACAAGCAAAAGGAAGTTACTATAAAAATAGATTCGAGCAAGCTGAAAACAAATCGAAGAACAGTTTGGCTTTCAAAGTGGCAAAGGCACTAATGATGCAATTTTCTCACTCATGGAAAAAGTTTATACTGGAATCAATAGTGGTGAGGTTGCTGCTGCAGTATTTTGCGATTTTTCGAAGGCTTTCGACTGTGTGGATCACGGAATACTGTTGCGGAAGCTTCCTTTACTCACGGCTTCAGAGGGAGGATAATTGAGCTGGTTCAGCTCATATTTGTCAGGTCGTAGTCAGATGGTGAAACAAACCATCGCTCAGAAATTGGGAAAATACATAATGGTGGCCTCGGGTTCAATACTAGGGCCAACATTCCTCATCTACGCCAACGATTTGACAAGTATAAATATCGCAGGAAAATTCACACGTTTGCAGACATACTACCATTTTTTTGGAAATCGGACAATGCAAATGATTTAACCAAAATCATATCCAATGATATGAAGAAAGAAAGAGTTGGTGTGATTCAAATCGTCTTTTCTAAATATTTCTGAAAACTAATATAGTAACTTTCAGATGTGAACTTGACAATATACCCATTGGGAATGACATCATTGAGAACAAAAGTAGCTTAAAATTTTAGGAGTACATATCGAAGAAAACTAAAATTTGAAGACCATATTTATGCCTTGTGTAACGGGTCTTCTGTTGTTGTCAGTCAGAGTAGTCGCAAATGAACTTTGGTTTAACAGCAGCTAAAACTGTTTATTTTTTCTCTGGTGGAATCTCACCTGAGATATGGAATTTCATTTTGGGGCGTATGTAGTGGTTATCTACTACAAAATATTTTAATTTTGCAAAAACGAGCTGTAAGATATATGTGCAAATCAAAACGTAGAGACTCTTGTAGATTACTATTTACCACTCATGGAATTCTAACAGTGATTTCTATCTTTATAATGGAAACAGTATGTTCAATTAAAAAATATATGAACAAATTTCAATCCTCACCAACCCATTATGTGACAAGGCAATCCAACAACATTAAGTTGCCAATACCAATGACATCAGTCATAAAGAATTCCATTGTCTATAATGGTTGTAAAATGTTCAACCATTTGCCAAAGAATGTAACAGAAATAAAATCTTTAAAATGCTTCAGGAAGGCTGTGAAATGTTTTTTAAGTGATAGACCATATTATAATATACAAGAATTTTATAATGATAATTTTTAAAAAACCAATCAATACTGCGATTTTACATTTTATTTGGGGTATATTTCAATGTGACATATATTTTATTTATTTTTATATTTATACTAATTACCTTTATGGGTTTAGACAAACTTGTTTATTTTTACCAGTATTTTGTACGACTTATATGTTTTTATATATACAAGCTGACTTCATGTAAGTGAAAATGGATTATTTTAAATGCATTTTGTTCTTAGATATAGGCTGCGTTATAGATTAAGTGAAACTTTGTCCACAAAGATTACTCTTATGACAATAAAGTATATTCTCTCTCTCTATACAGAATGTTCAAAAATCATTGGAGCTTTTTTATAATTTCGGACCAAGATAACTTTGTTATTTCGAATAGAACACCCTGTATATTTTTGGTCTGAACAATATAAAATTCAATTATCTTTCATTTCATATTGGGGTTCCCTATACCTAACCTAAATAGTTTTTGAGATATTGGCTTTTTCAAATAGTAGTTCTCATTTCAATGCATTCTTTGAACCAAGATAGCTTTGAAACGACATTTATTCAACTTGTTGAAAGAATTCTTATTGACAGTTATAGTGTTTTACGTTTTTCAAAACATTCACTGAATTATTAGCGTCGAAAATGAAAACTTTTCCCATTCAAGAGCGGATAGATATGATTTTAGCGATTGGTGAGTGTTTAGAGAATTGCCTTTTGGCAAACAAGTTGGTTTTCAAACGATTGCTACATCAATTTCGTAGGACTGGAAGTGTAACTTATGAAAAGGCAAATAGACCAAAACCTATCATTGGAAATTGGAAATAGGAAAATGAATTTCTTATTATGGGATCAATCATAGAAAACTCTCAAAGTAAGATCGAGAAAGATACAGGGATAAGCAGACGGAGCATTTCTAGGGTAATAAAAAAATACAAATTTCACCCGTACCGTATACAGATGCACCAGGAATTATATGAAATAGACTTTCCATCGACGAATCGAGTTTTGTCTATGGGTTCTGGACAAGTTTAGTGAGGATGAACATTTTTTGGATTCCATTTTATTTTCTGATGAACCTACTTTTCATAACAATGGCAGTGAACAGACACAACTTCCATTATTGTAGTGATGTGAATCCTCATTTTTTCCACACTCTGGATCACCCATTTTAATTTGTCTATGGGATCACCAGAATAGATGGTCTGTTAACGTGTGGGGAGGAATTATAGGTACACAAGTTATAGGACCATACTTTTTTGATGAAAACTTGAATGGTCAATTTTTTTTACAATTTTCACGAGATGATCTGCCTGAGCTTCTGGAGAATGTGCCGCTAAATATCAGACAACGGATGTGGTTACAATTGGATGGAGCTCCGGCACATTTAAAAATTCAGTGTCAGACAGTTTTTGAATATGCTTCCGAATAAAATGGATTGGTAGGAGGTCCACAAAATTGGCCAGCGAGATCACCAGATTTGACTTACCTCGATTTTTTCCTGAGGGGATACTTGAAGAATGAGGTTTACGACATTCCTCCAACCACACTGGAAAATATGAAGGAGAGAATAAGGGCTGCTTTTCGAAGAGTGACGCCTCAAATGTTATTAAATGTTAAGAAGTCTTTCATAGAGAGAATGGCTCTTTGTATTCAACAGGATGGTCGTCATTTCGAGCACCTACTTTAAATTAAATACATTTGTGTTTCATATTTTGTTGTTGTTTCAGTTGAATAATAAAAAAAAATTGTATAGTCTGTTTAATGAACTACTGTCAGAATATGAATGTAAATGATAACTTCATTTTAGTGAACAGTAAATATTTTCGATGAAGTGAAGTATAACAACTGTCAATGAGAATTCTGTGAGCAAATCAAATAAATGTCGTTTCAAAGCTATCTTGATTCAAAGAATGCATTGAAATAAGAACTACTATTTGAAAAGCCAATATCTGAAAAACTATTTAGGTTAGGTATAGGGAACCCCAATATGAAATGAAAGATAATTGAATTTTATATTGTTCAGACCAAAAAAATACAGGGTGTTCTATTTGAAATAACAAAGTTATCTTTGTCCGAAATTATAAAAAAGTGACAATGATTTTTGAACATTCTGTATAATATTGAGAAACGGGTTTCATCTAAATCAATAGTCAAAACCTCTTTTATGCTTGGTCAGAATTCGAAGGGATGATTTCTATACATTTCGATATTATTTAGTTTCCAATTGTACCTAGCATTTTCAGTAAAAAATCGAGAACGGTTATAGTTAGGTTAGTACATATGAAATCATATTATTTTTTCCTGACCTATTCAAAAGTGTAACGAAATACAGGGTGTTTCATTTAAAAAAACACAACTTTGATATGTCACACTTTTTTGAGCCACCCTGTAGACTACAAAATAATTTCCTTTTGCAGCCTTAATCCATATACATATAATGAAATGGAGAAATTCCCGAAAAAATTAATGGTTTGGTTTACAGGGACCGTGTCGTATGGGGGGCCCCACCCTGTATAGTAAGCATCAAATGAGATTTTCATAGTCGTTCCTATTACTGATGAGCTGTACAAGTATATGGGTCCAATTATTGAACAAACTCCGAATGAAACGAAAAAGAACAATATACAATGTTTGTAGTATAACCACCTTTGTACCTATAGAGGGGTGTTCGAAAAATCAAATAGCAACTTTTCACTTTATCTTCAGCTCAAAATAATTCGAAAAATTCAGTGTAGAACAATCTTCATCATAGTTGGGATATTTTTGTATTTATTTTATTTCAATTATTCTCCCTTGGACCTGTATTGTGTTTCAGGCATCTCAGAACCCAGAGGCAGTCTCCAGAAAAACCCCAAAACCCTAGGCTACTATGAGCACAGTTGTGACTGTGCAGAAAAAAACATAGCATTCCTACTCTCATCCCAGTCACTAGTTCATTACAATCCTGAACTTTTCGAATTCTTCGGTAAGCCTTTTCTGTACTCTCGTTGAATGAAAATGATGAAATATTGTCGAGAAAAAGAATACAGTACGTCACTGCATGTTGTTTCGTGTCTAGCCGACGTGAATATTCCAAGAATGTAGCGTAGCTGACTGTGATTTTAATTTCTAGCTAATATTTTTATTATTTTAGAAATCTCGGTTATCCGGTAGGTTAGGCAGAAATACTATCGAATTGATCCAAACATATTTCTAGCATTATTTGAATGATATAACGACATTGTTATGAATATACTACGCCACTGCTACTGTATTCACACACTGTCGAGATTACAATTTCCTGTGTGAACAAACAACGAGCAGGTAGAGGCAAACAGATTCCAAGAAGGCAACAGGACTGGTTGACGTCACGCCGAACAATCGAGGACATTCTCGAAAGTTCACCCACCTTTCTGGAATATGCGGACGAATATACAGAGTGGGCCATTGAAAACGGAACATAGGCTGTGTGGGTAGAGAGAATCGGAGTATAAAAAACGCTTGGACACGTCAACTCCAGTTTTGAGAGGGACATCGTTCGCGATGGAAGGCACCTGCAATACCATTCAACCCTTTTCGAGATATGAAAAATTAAATTTGGAAAATCACTAATCAATTATTCACACCAGAGCTGACAATGCAACTGTTGAATAATTATAATTGTCAATGAAATCAATGTTCAAACTATCCACCACCACTTTCCATACAATAATAAAAATTCTATTGAAAATGAGACCTCACATTTTGTAGCATTTCTGGCGTTATCCGCCGGCATTCGTCAACAATGCTATGTCGTAAATCTTCCAGAGATGCAGGTTGTGTTGCGGATATTTTGTTTTTCAAGTGACCCACAGGAAAAAGTCGAGTGGGGTTAAATCGGGAGATCGGGCTGGCCACTCTATATGACCTCTCCTATCATAAAACGCCATAACAGGATGTGCAAAATGTGGAAGTGCCCCGTCTTGTTGAAATATCAAGTGGTCTTCTCGGTAACGATCGTCGTTTTCAATTATGTATGCTAGTTATAGATAGACACACTCATCCAGTAATTCCAAATAAAATGCTCCTGTCAGATTACCATCGATTGGTCCAATCAAACACACATTCAGTTTTCGGGGAGTGTGAGTGGGGACTTCGTGAAAGACATGTGGATTAGCATCTGACCAATAACGAGAATTATGACGATTCACCTGCCGCCAATCAGAATCATCTTCATTCAATGGCGGTGTACCAATTGTATTTTGTAGGAATGAAATTTATAATGTTTCAGGATTCGGCGCATAGTGATTCTACTGATGTTGGTAACACTAGCTAATTTTCTCGTACTTAACGTAAGTTCACGTTCTGAGTCCCGTTTCTTATTGGCTACTGATCCCGTTTGACGAAACATCTACTACTATTTCAACCCTTCAGCAGTTCTTATCAAGTACTTAACTGTATGTCACTGATAGATGTCAACTCCTGCGTTATCAAAAAATTAACAAAAATCTTTTATACCTACATGTTTTTGCTGTTTTTGGCTCTGATGCGACAAGCGACATCGCTTCCTAAAAACCCTCAAATTGTTTCAATCAAGTAAAGCAGGATGGAATAAAGCGGTGAAGTGGCATGGAAAGTAATGACCCTTTTTCCTCAAGTACGAAAAATTCCCTACTAGCAGCGCTAGTAGTCCGGTAGGGACAAACATTACCTAACTCACTTTAAAATACATTTAAAAATAAACATAAAAATATTTTTTTGACAGAAGACGACGTTCCAGGAGCCAAATTAAAATTTGCCAATGTGAAGGATAATAATGTAGCATCATTAAAACGGTGGCTTGCTTGTCAAAATCTTAAAATTTCCGGAAAAAATTAATTAATTACAGTGAATATGATTCAAGAGGTCATTTTTGGGCACCGTTTTCGTGCACAAAAATAACTCACAATGCCCTCCTTCTTTCTACCAGCGTAAACTACCAACACCAAATCACTCATTTTCGGTACAACTTTGCACAAAATGTAGCCGGTTTTATCGAAAAAATACTTCAACGTTTACACCTAACCTAACTTTTCACAATTACTAAATTTCATCTTTCAAAGGTGAAAAGTTAGTATTTTTTCGATAAAACCGGCTATATTTTGTGCAAAGTTGTACTACCGAAAATCAGTGAGTTGGTGTTTGTAGCTGGTAAAAAGAAAGAAGGCACTTTAAGTGATATTTGTGCGCAAAAACAGTGCCTAAAAATGACCTCTTGAAGAAGGATAAAGCCGGTGGTAAACAGTTTGAACATTTAATTCATTGACAATGATAATTATTCAACTGCTGCATTGCTAGCTATAGTGTCTATTGATTTAATAAACGAAGAGTGATTATACAACTTTTAAAATTGCATATTTCGCAAACGAATCGATATAATTTTTTGTTGCTTGATGTTCGGTGGGAAACCACCTTTCACATGAGGTATCACTTAATTGCCATATGTTGCCATTTACATTTTTAGGGGTGGCGGTCACAGCACCAAGGTATGATGTTATTTGTGTGATCGGTTGGAAGATAGTGCAGTTTAGTGTAAAGCGCGGTATTTTGAACTGTAATTGAGTCATTTAGGGCATTGACAGTATTATTAAGTGTGTTATGTAATAAACAGACTATAAGTAATCGAGCATATTTAATAATAGACCGGACCCCAGTTACGTAACCATATTCTGAAACAATCCCCGAAGAGGTTCTGAGACATACTGGACTTTCATGATAATTGGTTGCCCACACAACAATACAACAAACACCTGTAATACAAATGAGTACACACCTCAACTGAGTCATTTGAGTCTGACTGAAAATTGAATTTGATCCATTGCTCCTAGCTCTCAAGGCCAACAACTGCGAATATCTTGGGTCCTCCTGCATCCCTTTCTCCTCCATACTGTCGATCGCCCTTTGCAGAGCACTGAGATTCTCTTGGCCTTGGGGTGGAGGACCTTGTGGTCCAGCACTTGAAGTAGGAGGTCCAGGAGATGGAGACATATTCTACAGCACAGAGAGAATAAGATTGAACAAGTGAGACAATTCGATGTATAAAAAGAATTACCAAAGAAACTGATAAATAATAAAAACAACTCACAAAGTACATTTTGGATATTGAAGAATTTTGTGCCAGTGCTGGACTTAGATGAGTAACATAGTCTGAAAATTTAGACAAAATAAAAATAATTTATAAATCTAAAAATAACTAGGAGGAGAAAAATTGTTAGTATACTGAATAATTTATCGAGGTAGTTGTGTACTCAATTTTGATAAAAGATAAATATCTGATATAAATATATTTGGTAATGAATATGATTTGATGCATCAATGGAAAATTCCTCTACTGCATTTCGTACTGCATCAGGTTGGTTAGAGATTAGTTTTTATTTGTTGTATTTTTTTTATTGATGCGGCCGATACTTGATGAAAATCCATATTAAAGCAAACAAAAAAACACTCACTTCACTAAACGAATTTCATTAAACTGGGTTTACAAAACCACAACATGTGTTTCGCTATACAATAGCTTCTTCAGGTGGAGATAATACTGAAAACATGGGAGTAACTTGCGCTGCCAAATTATGTAGGAACAAGAGCTATAACTGCAAGAACATATTTTTTAGATTTCCTCCTGATGTTGCCAGGTAAGTATAGTTCATCCATTATCAATTGCAGAAGCATAAAAAACAAGTTTCCCAGTCTTGAGGCGCAATCCTTTGAGCAGCAGAGGCGGAGATAACTAATTTTATTTAGATTGATTTGTTGAAAATATAAACAGGATGTTTATAAAATCAGATGTGGAATCATCTGCGACTGAAAGATAAACCTTAGTCACTATCTTCCATCGTCAAGATAACCTCTTGTGGGGTATTCATGTTGAAAAGGGAAACATTCTCAATTGAATATTGATAGAAAGATTTTTCTGTGAATTGAAAAATCCACAGTTATTTTTGCCTCATTCATCTTTATGAGTTCTTAATTAAGACTGGAATAGAAAATCAAATAACTATCTGAATGAAAAAGCAAATTTTCAATTTCAGATTTTTCTTTTGAGTTAGGGTCTTTTCAGAATATCTATCAGATGTAGTTCAATGTCCAGCGTGGCTTTAGCCGGGGAAGTAGTTGTTTTCTGTTACACATTCACAAAAAAAAACTTCATTTTAATCGTGGATTTTTCAATTCACAGAAAAATCTTTCTATCAATTTTCAATTGAGAATGTTTCCCTTTTCAACATGAATACCCCACAAGAGGTTATCTTGACGATGGAAGATAGTGACTAAAGCATATCTTTCAGTCGCAGATGATTCCACATCTGATTTTATAAACATCCTGTTTTTATTTTCAACAAATCAATCTATCATACCCCATGACAGGTTTTAATGTCAGAAAACACTAATTTCAAAGTGTCTCTCCAAAAGAAATGATTCTAACTTTTTCCATCTTTGCAAAGTGAGATTGCTTCTTGAAAATGTGTTTCCCATTTCTTCCGGTCTTCCTGATGATCGTGGAAGCGTGAAATAGATTTTCGTCTACAAAAATGTATTGAAGACCTAGTGAATGCGATGTCTCTCCTGCGTCAATGTTACGAATGATTTCTGGTGAGTACTCTCTTTTGGAAAGGATTTTTCTTTGCCTCATTCATCTTTATGAGTTCTTAATTGAGACTGGAATTGAAAATCAAATAACTATCTGAATGAAAATGCAAATTTTCAATTTCAGATTTTTCTTTTGAGTTAGGGTCTTTTCAGAATATCTATCAGATGTAGTTCAATGTCCAGCGTGGCTTTAGCCGGGGAAGTAGTTGTTTTCTGTTAGACATTCACAAAAAAATAACTTCATTTTATCGTGGATTTTTCAATTCACAGAAAAATCTTTCTATCAATATTCAATTGAGAATGTTTCCCTTTTCAACATGAATACCCCACAAGAGGTTATCTTGACGATGGAAGATAGTGACTAAAGTTCATCTTTCAGTCGCAGATGATTCCACATCTGATTTTATGAACATCCTGTTTATATTTTCAACAAATCAATCTATCATACCCCATGACAGGTTTTAATGTCAGAAAACACTAATTTCGAGTGTCTCTCCAAAAGAAATGATTCTAACTTTTTCCATCTTTGCAAAGTGAGATTGCTTCTTGAAAATGTGTTTCCCATTTCTACCGGTCTTCCTGATGATCGTGGAAGCGTGAAATAGATTTTCGTCGACAAAAATGTATTGAAGACCTAGTGAATACGATGTCTCTCCTGCGTCAATGTTACGAATGATTTCTGGTGAGTACTCTCTTTTGGAAAACATTCTTCTTTGCCTCATTCATCCTTATGAGTTCTTAATTAAGACTGGAATAGAAAACCAAATAACTATCTGAATGAAAATGCAAATTTTCAATTTCAGTTTTTTTTTTGAGTTAGGGCCTTTTCAGAATATCTATCAGATGTAGTTCAATGTCCAGCGTGGCTTTAGCCGGGAAAGTAGTTGTTTTCTGTTAGACATTCACAAAAAATAACTTCATTTTAATCGTGGATTTTTCAATTCACAGAAAAATCTTTCTATCAATATTCAATTGAGAATGTTTCCCTTTTCAACATGAATACCCCACAAGAGGTTATCTTGACGATGGAAGATAGTGACTAAAGTTCATCTTTCAGTCGCAGATGATTCCACATCTGATTTTATAAACATCCTGTTTATATTTTCAACAAATCAATCTATCATACCCCATGACAGGTTTTAATGTCAGAAAACACTAATTTCAAAGTGTCTCTCCAAAAGAAATGATTCTAACTTTTTCCATCTTCGCAAAGTGAGATTGCTTCTTGAAAATGTGTTTCCCATTTCTTCCGGTCTTCCTGATGATCGTGGAAGCGTGAAATAGATTTTCGTCGACAAAAATGTATTGAAGACCTAGTGAATGCGATGTCTCGTGAGTTCTGGTGAGTACTCTCTTTTGGAAAACATTCTTCTTTGCCTCATTCATCCTTATGAGTTCTTAATTAAGACTGGAATAGAAAATCAAATAACTATCTGAATGAAAATGCAAATTTTCAATTTCAGATTTTTTCTTTTGAGTTAGGGCCTTTTCAGAATATCTATCAGATGTAGTTCAATGTCCAGCGTGGCTCCAGCCGGGAAAGTAGTTGTTTTCTGTTAGACATTCACAAAAAATAACTTCATTCTAATCGTGGATTTTTCAATTCACAGAAGAATCTTTCTATCAATATTCAATTGAGAATGTTTCCCTTTATTTAGATATTTTGAAAATACGTTAAAATAAAAAATATGCCATAAACGAGGAAGTATGTATTAATAGGCAATCGGATCGACATAATTATTTCACATGGTCGAAAAAAAGCCATATTTTCCAACAAAACCCTTCACAACTATAAAATATTTTAAAACCTATTCCCAGACCAGAGACGCTACTGGCTTTCATTTACTCAGACCTCCTCAAACTGGTGATTTATTAGTCTCAACGTATAGACCCACCTACAAGCATTATCATTGGCTTGCGGTCACTTAAACAGCTGTCACTCAAACCCACGTTGACTATCGGCTCTTCTGATCTACCGTTCGCCGACGGAGAATTTACACATTATTTTTCGTTCCGTTCTTCGCATATACGCTCGTGTTAGCGAAGTGAGTTTTTCTGCAATTGAAAATGGTTAAACTATAACTACATCTATCAAAACGTTGACAGACACCTATTTTTCTGTTATGATAATATTTTGGTACTATAGAACGAATTTGCTTTCAGGCGCTTTTATCGGATTTTGCATGTATTACCTATCATCCTGGTCAAGCACGTACCCAGAATTTTTTGTTGGGGGGTTCATGTCTAAGCAAATGATTAAAGTATCGCGTAAACGGATACGTCAAAATTTTTCGGAAATAAATAGCAAATCAATATTCTCAAATTATTTAATAATTCACAAATTCGGACCCGAGGGGGGAAGGTGAGGTGGGGTGTGGGTTGCCGGCGGGAGACTATGTGAGGCAAAAACCTGGTCAAAAGTGTACAAGTTAAATATTGCTCAACAATTGTAAGAAGTGCATTTTATCATTACTGACTAACTGGTGCTGCGTGGATCACATAAGTTCCAGGAGTCTAAGTAACATCCAGGAGCCACTAGCCTCAGTTAAAGAACAGGTTTCTTTGTGAGTAGACGGGCTGTGTGATAACGTTTCAGCACTATATTTTTACTGGCACATTACAGGTGTTTCGTTTTTCAACTTCTGAGGATGGAAAAGGAATTTAGGCTAGCTTTGTACGAATTGGTTAAGGATGGAAAGCTCTTTGAAGAAGAGTTCAGGAAAATCAGATTGAAAAAGTTAATCTTCCGAAGTCACTCGAAAACTAATATCCCTGTAGTGACTAAACTTAAATATTAAATGTAATATACAGAGTCAGAAGTACTTTGACAAACTTCGGGAGGTGATTCCTCACAATATTCTTATATGAATTGTCCAAATAAATATATGTCCGGAAACGCTTCGTTTCCAAGATACAGGGTGTTGAAGTTTTATTTTTATTTTCGTTTTTTTAATAACTTTCGAAATACTGACCTTAATTGAACGAAAATTGTATTGAGAGGTTTTTTGAGGTGTCGAATTCGAACCTGATGTTATTATTGCTCTTACTCGTAGGAGGCGCCACCTACACGTCTTTTTATTTTTTGAAGATTCATAACTTTTTTGAGCGTACTTCTAGCACATTTTTCAGTAAAAAAATCAATTCCTCTATCATATCTACCCTTAGAAAAATCGAATTTAAACGGTTTTCTTCACATAAAGGATTCAATATAAAATTGAACCAGAGAAAGGTAGATCTCAGGTGAGAAACAACTACTTTCCTGGCAAATACCACGCAGAATGTTGAATGATATTCACCTGAAAATCCGTACTGATGAGGGCCAAGAAGCCTGAAACCGGTATGCGGATTGTTAGGTGAACACGACTTAAATTAAACATAATCGAGCTTATCAGAAAGAAACATTTGCATTCAATGTCCATTGATATTTTATGGAAGTATGCATGGATTTTCAGGTGAATATCATTCAACATTCTGCGTGGTATTTGCCAGGAAAGTAGTTGTTTCTCACCTGAGATCTACCTTTCTCTGGTTCAATTTTATATTGAATCCTTTATGTGAAGAAAACCGTTTAAATTCGATTTTCTATTCATTCCACTTCACATGGCACTTATCTCTCACTATATGCTAGACGGGCTTAGCACTCCTACTGAGAAGGAATCTTTTTATTTAGAAACCTATCGAGGTGGGAGATTTTCGGAGTGTTTCTTTCTGTCACTAGGTACCGCCAGTTAAAGTTTATCTTTTCCGGCGTACCTACAGGTGTTACAAGATCGATGATGGTTTGTTTACGTTGTGTCTCACTTCAGCCAGAGTTCTTTGGACTTTTGGCTGGTTGACTACTCCGTACTGATGAGGGCCAAGAAGCCTGAAACCGGTATGCGGATTGTTAGGTGAACACGACTTAAATTAAACATAATCGAGCTTATCAGAAAGAAACATTTGCATTCAATGTCCATTGATATTTTATGGAAGTATGCATGGATTTTCAGGTGAATATCATTCAACATTCTGCGTGGTATTTGCCAGGAAAGTAGTTGTTTCTCACCTGAGATCTACCTTTCTCTGGTTCAATTTTATATTGAATCCTTTATGTGAAGAAAACCGTTTAAATTCGATTTTTCTATTCATTCCACTTCACATGGCACTTATCTCTCAATATCTACCCTTGTTACAATTCGCTATAAGCAAACCGTTTTCTAGATATTTGGACTTGAAAATTTCAAGTCGATTATTTGATAATCGATGCGTGTTGAAGTTATTACCATTATTTTGCATTTTTCACAAGAATGCTTAGGGAATGAATTTGACGTTTGGTAATTACATAACGAACGTTTTGTTGTTTTGTTGAAGTTTTAAAATACTAATTTAAAAAAAATGGATTATTTAAACAATAATGCTCATTTAGCCGATATGCATTTCGTTTATGGCCTTGCGGATGGCAATGCGCGCGAAGCAAGACGTATTTACCAGGAGTGATTTCCTAATCGAGTACTGCCTTCAGCTCCAGCTTTTACCAGTCTCCACCGTCGTTCGGCAGAAACAGGTAGCTTTAAGAGGACAGCTGATATTATTGGAAGACCACGAGCAGTCCGAACCCCAGAATTGGAAGACGCTGTTTTGAACGCTCTGGAGGAGAATCCAGAAACAAGTACAAGAATAATTGCTGAAGCTCTCAATTATACTCAGTCCACAGTTTGGAGAATTATCCACGATTAACAATTTTATTCATACCATATTCAAAGGGTACAAGCTCTTTTGCCACGAGATTTTCCCCAACGCATTACTATGTGTCAGTGGTTTTTGAGAAAATTGGCTGGATATCCTCAATTTTTAAGATATGTACTCTTCACGGATGAGGCAAACTTTTCCCGAAATGCTATCACAAACTTTCACAACAACCATGTTTGGGCTCTGGAAAATCCGCACGCAGTTAGTGAAAGACATTATCAGTATCAATTTTTTGTGAATGTATGGGCGGCAATAATTGATAATTACTTGATAGGTCCTTTCTTTCTCCCGTTCCGACTGAATGGCGCAACTTACAGAGACTTTTTAGAAAATGAATTGCCGGGACTACTTCAGAATGTACCATTAGAAATTCGTATCCGCATGTGGTTTATGCATGATGGGGCTCCGGCCCATTTTAGCGTTGTAGCCTGTTTCCCCTTTTCATTTAGAAAACGGTTGCTTATAGCGACTTGTAACAAGGGTAGCTTTTTACGTAGATATGATAGAGGAATTTATTTTTTTACTGAAAAATGTGCTAGAAGTACGCTCAAAAAAGTTATGAATCTTCAAAAAAGAAAAAGACGTGTAGGTGGCGCCCCCTACGAGTAAGAGCAATAGTAACATAAGGTTCGAATTTGTCACCTCAAAAAACCTCCCAATACCAATTTTCGTTTGATTAAGGTCAGTAATTCAAAAGTTATTTAAAAAAAAAACGAAAATAAAAATAAAACTTCAACACCCTGTATCTTGGAAACGAAGCGTTTCCGGACATATATTTATTTGGACAATTCATAGTAGAATATTGTGAGGAATCACCTCCTGAAGTTTGTCAAAGTACTTCTGACTCACCCTGTATATAAGACCGACAAACTCCGACTACAGATTCCTTACTTCATTTCGAGGTGAAAAGTTACTATCAAGGTATGTCCTAAAATGCATGCCCTCTGAGATACAGGGTGTCGAAAGTACGAAAAAAATTAAGATTTAATTTGTTTTCTCCAAAATTCCTGAAGGAAAAAATTTTAAACTTGGTACACTAATCAAGGTTTATCAACGTGCTAATTTGAAGTTATAATTTTTTATTTCCGCAAACCAGTGGCGTAGTTACGATGGCATGTGGTCATATGTTCTTTCATATTTTCTTAGGACAAGTGAATGGACAAATGAGCGTTTGACATCAGTTCGGCTCATCGATACTCAACCTAAAAGTCAATTCCATGTGCCTAAAAGTGGAGGTTTCTGAGATAATTGACAAAGATATGTCCTTAGTAGAGACATAATTTCCTATGAGTGAAAAGTTTGACTGTGTGCACGTATCGATATAATCGATGAAAGAAAATTGTATTTCGTGCATAAAATAATTTATTAAAATCGTAGCAAAGCGCTTTCGACCCTTAGGTCATCATCAGTGCGTACCTGAAAGTAAGTAATATTGATAGAGAACAAGTTACTGAAATTTATTTTGAGAAAGAAAATTGAAATATTTTAAATGTGAGGTTACACCTGACGAGTAAGTAATTTAAAATATTCCAATTTTTAGTATCAATATTACTTACTTTCAGGTACGCACTGATGATGACCTAAGGGTCGAAAGCGCTTTGCTACGATTTTAATAAATTATTTTATGCACGAAATACAATTTTCTTTCATCGATTATAATTTCCTATGTCCAATAATCACATAATGCTAATTTCTTACAACATATCGGAATATGTGTCAACCTCCTGAACATTTTTCAATGTTGGGAGAATCGAAAACATGGTAGAGGTGAGTCAGAATGAGACCGATAACTCCATTTTTTCATTCATCATATTATTTGATCGAATCGATGTCGCGGATTCACTGATGTTACCATACTTTCTTGCATATGATTGTTTTGACAGATCAATTGACAAACAAACCCAACCTCAAATTCATATTACTCCACTTAGATAAGAGTTAAGTCTGAAATAATTTTTGCGAAAAACTGAAGGTAGGTACTCTTAATTTGTTGAAGTTTATGTTGGAGTATCATTATCAAAGCCATTTCTGATTGAATTATCTAGAAAAATATTATCCAATCACATGTTTTTGATGAAGAAAAACAATTATTGTGTATTAATATCTACTTAAATGATAGAAACGGTTTAGTGGGTACACTACATAGAAACACAAGGCATTAAAGCAAATGTTCAGATGGACCACCATTTTGTTCAATACACAATTGGCATATCCGTATCATCGACTGTGGCACGCTTTGGAATATTCCTGTACATGCTGCTAAAATTCTTGCCGTTTTTGAAATACTGGAATCCCTTAAACTCATAGTCCCGTACCAGGGCATGACTAGACGCATGTAACACTTCTCCAGTACATCAGACAATCTCCCCGATTTTTTCCTTTTCTTGAACCACGATCAACACTGCTGACATCTTCATCACTTGAGTCAATCATTTCACACCTTTCACCACGTAAACAATAATCTAATGGAAAACTCGTACAGCGAAGCCAAAGTGAAAACAATACGAGAAAGATGGAGTAGAGTTTCCGTGAAACCCAGAAATAAAGATGCAATCGTAGGGTTGGCGAGCCCCACAGCAACGGGCCCGTAGCTTTTAAAAATGGACATGATCCATTCTTCCCAAGCTGCTTGGAATTGAACCGCTCTTCCCCAGCACTACTAATCTTTTCTGTGTAATATCTATTGCAATGAACCATGTTTCTCCCTTGGTGGATACGGCATTGACAGGTAGCGCTAAAATGCCTACAGATAGCGGCCTTATTCCAATTTTTCAGAAAAATGGATTCGAAACGTTCTTCCCTCTGGGACTTCATATGATACTTACGATAGTGATTGACTGGGACTAGAGGTTAATCCAGTTATAATCTTTTTTGTTTATTTCTTTATTTAACGTCAGCCTATTTCTGCGACCAGGGCTAAACAACGATGTCGGTGAACACACTTTCACCAACCGGAAATTTTGCCGAATCCTCTGGAGAAGGTCATGAAAGTGAAGTATAAAAACATGATGAGCAAACTACAACGGAAAATGCTCATGAGAACGATTGCAGCATACAGGAAGGTATCGCTAGAGGCAACATGCGTACTAGCCGGGGACCCCACGATAGAGCTTTTAGTGGAAGAGAGAGAAGGATACACCGGAGCATTGGAGATAGAAGGCAAAACGAGGAAATAGAACAGAAACTGGCAAACCAGGTGAGATGGTACCCAAGCGTTGGCACATTGGACAAAACGTTTGATACCGGATGTCAAAGCTCCAAATTCACAAACCTGAATTTCCACACAACACAGTTTTTCTCTGGCCATGGCACCTTTCGTGCTTATACTTAAAAAACCGAGGACGATATATGCATATATGCAATAAATGGCACAGCGAACGGCGCGAGTTAGAGATCGTGCTAGGGGAAAGCATCAACGCCGAAAATATAACAGAAATAATCACTAGGAACACCACGACGTGGAGCACTGTTAGCAATAGCATAAGAAAAATAATGAAAAAGAAAGAGGAGGAGGAAAGACACCACCAGAACAGGAAACTATAAGACTGCGGTCAAACCACGCAAAGGCAGGCAAAGCGTAAATACAGCAGCAATCAGAGGTACTAGAAAAGACCAAAATCCTACGACGCACAGTGGAGTATTTGAATAAAAAATCCGGACAAAAAAGTCCATTTCGCGGAATCGCCCGTACAGATAAACTGGTTACTAACTGAGATACATGAATAGACAATAGACAAAGAATCGAGTTCTTTTTGTCCCCCCGCTCTGCCAGGTAGTAGCGACCCATAGAGAAACCAAAAATAAAGAGAGTTGTCAAACCTGCAGTAAAAGTTGGCACCACGCTTAGACAGTGGCGACATATCTCGCAACTGGCCGAACTAAGTACAGTTGGTAAAACCGATTGAGATAAGGCGGGTTTTTCAAATGTGTTACTTTCATATGATTGATATGGTATATATTTTATAAGTGATCGATTTGCCATTCTTGTATTCCATATGAATGGTTGTATCATATAAAATACTGGAATGGCAAATCGATCACTAATAAAATATATACAGTAATCGATTCGTAGAATCTGTTAGTTCGTTCGTGGTTAACATAAAGTTCCAAAGTAAATCTTTATTTCATGATATCAAGATATCAAGATATCAAGAATTAAACATCTTATAAAACAAGAATAATAAGTTGAACACTATAAAAACACATTTTATTGTATCTAGGACAATGTACAACTACAGACAAAACAATAATAAAACTCCGAAAAACAACAAAATTAAAAATATTCTTCAGTCGCTTATCATCAAATCAACCAAAATAAAAACATATTACATTTACAACAAACCTTCAATAATTTTGTTAATTTATCAGCACAAAGGAGACCATGTACTTCGTACTTCCTCAAATGGTGATAGGAAATGAAAACTGATGGATGGAAATAAGTTCCAGTTTGTGAAAAAAGTTCTGCAACTGATGGATGGAAATAAGTATCAGTTTGTGAAAAGCAGCTTATATTTTACCTTGTGAAAGAATATTTCGAGGAATTTCAGCGTCAACTCGAATAACATTCCATTTTCGACGTTGGGTTCATAATTCAAGTCCATGGTATAATTTCTATAATTAATTTTTCGATGACAATTAACAGTAGAATTATTCTGAAATTATTACGTGGTTTGTCATTTTCTGACAAATGTCGAAATTGGAAAATTAACATGTCGCCAGTCGTCTGTTGATTGCGGGCAGCGCCTCCATGCGCGACTGGCCGTACCAAAAACTTGGTGGTCAAGATCGCCAATGTTTCAAACAGTCTCTTTATTTTTCATTTGTCTATGTAGCGACCTTAGATGCAATTTGATCGGTGCCCATCATGTACGTATCTGATCTCGGCGTTCTATTGCGATACAAACAAGTGTTTTTTTTTGAGTTTATACGAAACATCTACCAGTTATTGAGCATGGATATTTCGGAGGCAGGTATGTACTACTTATGTGATTGTAATACTGATACATCACAATTTTATAGAAATAATAATGTTTCCGTGAACATAGTTTGTAAATAGTTTTTACCTTCAAATTTTGTTAAACTCGAGGAGATTTGTTATATTTCTGCGCATGTCCCTATTATAATTTCTATATCATATTATAGAAGCGAGTATTCTCTTATCAACCCGATAAAAAATAATTCCAACTTCATCCAATTTTCTGAGTAATCGCACTAAATGTCTAAGGGCACAGAAAAAAAAAGATTAAGTAACAATGTTTTTATATCTCTTTTAGGGCCATCTGGACTCAAAGTTATGACCCTGAAACGTTTTTACGACATCCAAGACCACCCTGATGACGACATAAACAAAAAAATGGATCATGCTGAATATTCTTTGTTGAATTTCCGAAATTACTCTGAGGACCAACGAAAACAAGTTAAGCACAAATTATCATATCTAAAATCCGAAATGAAGCGTCGGTGGGTCGCTTTGCATTAAATAGAAGATATTTTCCTAGAAAGAAATGACAGTTGGTTACAAGGGACATTTGAATTACCACAAGTAATATCTCGACCGGGACGTCTTTTGATGAAGTCAGCGAACGAAGAGTTGACTTTTGCCACTCATGTGAAGTTGCGAAGTGAAGGCAAGACAGATGTTTCATATGTAATTAAAGACTTTACGCAATCTCCAAAACGTGCAAAAATCGCTTACTGAATTTCAGAAGGAGCGAAAGCAGCGATTGACGCCAGTGGAAGGATTGTTTATGTTCGTAGAAGCTTGTCTTTCCAGGAAACAGAACGAGATGATTAGAAACTCCAATTAAACATTTTATTCCTGCTAATCAATTTTACGAAAGATTAAAAAAGGCTGTTACCCTGTGCAAGAATCTTATAGAATCACTGCTACTTGTGCTGAAGTCAATCTTCAGGATGTATTAAATCATACTGCTTCGCGGCTTCTGTTATCTTTGACAGAAGTTGTTCAGCATTTGGATGATAAAAAAAGAGACACATTAATTTTGATGTACAAATCGCAGCAAACAACATTTGAGCAAAAATTTGAAAACAACTTCCATTCTGATGCGAACATTTTCCAAAGTTCCATTGCTTTCCTCTCCGCGGTATTGCCGGCCGATTCGCATAAGAAAGAAACACCAGATGATATCACAAAGGACGAAATCAGTTAAATCGAAAATAAAATAAATTCATTAGAAGCTACCCACATCACACAAATAAACATAACCTTTTCGGTAAAACATGTGATATGTTCATAATGGTTGATGTCAAAGGATGCAATGCCGCAACCGACACGACATCCACAATGAGATGTTATATTTGGGGAGCTCTAAAATTTGGGTTGTCGACTTTGCACGCGAAAATAATATTTTTCCAAGCACTCCTCCATCTTTCATATAAATTGCCTGTTAAAAATGGCCAAATAGAGCAACAAAAAAAGAGATACAAGGAGGAATTTCGAACCAAATTGGGTCCAAAAGTAGATGTTCCTAGAGCTGGTTTCGGAAACAGCAACGACGGAAATAAAACCAGAACATTTTAAACGGACCATGAACTCTCAGCAAAATGACAGGCATAGATTCTGGCCTCATATATCGCCTAAAAGTAACTTTGGAAGTAATATCTAGCGGTCACAAAATAGACACTAAAAAATTTGGACTCTGTTCAGACACAGCGAAACTATATGTGGAGCTATAACCATGGCATCCAATGACGCCTACTCCCCATAAAATACTATTATATACAGTGCTTCTCAAAAGTCCTCTCCCCCACTCTTATTTTTGGAACGATTATACATAAACAAATGAAATTTGGAAACTGAATATTAAAGGTTGTAAACTTCCCTACTAGTGATGATAGATGACGAAATCGTCAAAGATGACGTCACAAGGCCATTGTGACCAATAATTTTGAATGTAACCCTATGGCAAGTGACACCTCTTTTAGAAGGTATCGAAAAAACCTATTCAATGATACTAATTTTGTTTGTGTTTATGGCAGTTTTAATGGCTCATTAGTAAACATTAAAATTTAAATTCCATTCAGTATGATATTCATTACAGATTTAAGAATCAGTATCTACTTAAAGAAATTGCTCGAAGTGACCTCCATTTACTTCCTGACAGTGAAATATCCTATTTTTAAACTCTTCTCGTACTTTTGCAAATGTGTCTGCGGAAACAGCCTCACATTCTGCAACAATACGTTGTTTTAAAACGTCAATATTGTCAGGTTCAGTGGCGTAAACCATCGATTTAAGGTAATCCCACAGAAAAAAATCCCAAAGGCGTGAGGTCCGGTGAACGAGCTGGCCATTCCGTTGAACCTCGTCGTCCAACTTATCTACCACGATAACAATAGTGTGGAGGAGCACCATCCTGTTGGAATGTTATTTCCAAATTGCCGAATTATCTTCCAAAATTTCAAGGATTGACGGTTCTATTGCGTTTTGCAACAGCTCCATATAAACCTCACCAGTTAAATTAGTATTTAAAAAAAGAGGCCCAACGATGTGGTTTACCAGGATACCTGCCCAAACATTCACCTTTTGGGGAAATTGGGTATGTGTTTCACGAAACAGGTGAGGATTTGCGTCACTCCAATACCTCACATTCTGTGTATTTACATTTCCATTTAGATAGAAAGTACTTTCGTTTCTAAAACAAATTGTTTTGACATAGTCTGGTTGTTGGTTAATTTAAGTTTCCATATTTTCACAAAATTCTAGTCTTCGGTCTGGGTCGTCGTCTGAGAGTTGATGAACCATTTTTAATTTGTATGGATGAAATTTGTTTTTTTTCAACACCCTGTGTACTGTTGTTGAAGAAGTAGGATTAACTATTACTTCTGCCAGTATATCAATTTTTTTCTCATTAGAAATTTGTGGTCTGTCAGATTGTTTCGCATCATTAATACTACCCGTTGTTTCAAACTTACGAAGAAGCTCCCTTGAATAAGTCCTCGAAACGGGGCGATCGGGAAACCTCTCATTAAAAATGCGTTCCGCTGCATGAATATTTTGTCCAGTTTCACCAAGAATTAGGATCGATGCTACTTTATCACCTAAAGCACGTACAATTTCGCTTCTTGAAACACTTAAACGTTCGGCTCACAAGAGTTTAATAAATTATTAAAATGTACAAAAATATTAAAAGTACCAAAAGCTGCTAAAACAGTTAAACGTTCGATCAACAATACACAAATTATTAAATGTACAAAAACTTGGACAATTACAAAAACGTCGAATTAGGGAGACTAACAAAAACGTCAGCTTATTTGACAACTATCCAGAGGCGGAGCTTGAATTTGGAATTTTAGTATTAACTGATTTAATTCATCACAACTTTGCGTTTTTCAAGAGCGAGTTGCCAAAACTGCCATAAACACAAACAAAATTAGTATCATTGAATAGGTTTTTTCGATACCTTTTAAAAGAGGTGTCGCTTGCCGTAGGGTTCCATTTGAAATTATTGGTCACAATGGCCTTGTGACGTCATCTTTGACGATTTTGTCATCTATCATCACGTTTTTGATACACTCTTGCAGAAGAAGCATATAGAAAGAGAATTACACTGTGATAAGTGAAAGTAAACTGCTCTACCTAAAAACGCAATTTAAAGTGGTTTCTACAAAAAACTTTTACTATTGAATTAGATCAAATTGTTCCAAAAAATGTAATCTTAAAAGTGATGTAGTTGATTTCTATCAAAAGTAATTAAACAACAAACAAATGAATAAAACAAATATAATCATAAATCAATTCAAGCTAAAGAATCGAATCCCAAAGTAGGAATCGACACAAACAAAAACAATAAAAAGTTATCAACTCACAAAAAAGGGAATTCCCTGTGCAGGTGTTCCACCAGTGGCGTACTAATTGAACATTCAAAGGCCACACACTCATATAGATTCGAGTATGAATTCCACTGGCATTGATGCAAAACGTATAATTGATGAAATCCAGCAAAATAGAGCAGAACTAAAGAGTGCTATTGTTGCCAGTGAAGCACGAATTCAATTAAGAATAGAAGAGTCGTACGAGAGAATCTGAAAACTGGAAGTGGAAAACTCTTTTCTGAAGCAGAAAATCGAAAAATTAGAGCGGCAGCAGAAATCAAATAATATTGTCATATTCGGACTAAATAGAGAACGCCACGAAATCACCTTCGATTTTATTCAAAGCCAGCTGAAGTCGCTACTGCAAGTAGATCTTACAGCAAATCAAATAAAAGACATATATTGCTTGGGATCGAAAAGAAACTCCCCTGTGAAAATTGAATTTGTATCAAATCTCACTAAGAAATACATATTCGCAAACTGCCGGAAACTAAAGGGAACCAAAATAACAATCTCACAAGACCTCACCACCAAACAAAGAGAAGAACAGGCAGTCCTAAAAAGCAATCTACTGATCCAGAGACAAAACCCAAACAAAAAAATCTTTTATTAAAGGAAATAAGTTAGTTGTTGATGGGACAGAATATTCGGTAAGTCAACTACTTGAAACTGAAAAAGACGAAGAAGATCAACAAGAAGCCACAAAATCAAATAGTGTCCCATCGACACCTACCCAACCCCTCCTCCGTGAAGTATTCGAGGATGAAACGGCCAAAGTTCTGGAAGAAATAGTCAAACCAAACATCGGGACCCCAAAAAGCACCGAAAACCTTGAAAACAACAGGAAACAACCCCAGAAACAAACAACCCACCAAATCGCCGAGAAAGTGAAGACAAGGTCAATAAGTGACAAAGAAAAGAAGAAACCCCCCTACTAATCACAAACGAACCCTCCACTAGTTTATGTATGTTTTGATTTTTAGTATATAATAATTTCATAATTGCTTCTCTTACTTTGATACTTTTATTTTAGCCAAACAAACACTTGATGCTTTACATTAGTATATAACCACTAGTTCCGTATGTTTTGATTTTTAAAATTAGTACATAGCACTTGATGTAAGCTGATGTCTTCATTGACTCTCACGTTGATGCTATCAAATATTCATTAATCCATAGTATGGACGCTTCTATTAGAGATTTTGAGGATAATATACCAGATACTTTTGTATACGAATCATATGAGGATTGCAGCCGCAAACTCAAATCCATAAAGGGATTTTCGGTTTACAACCAAAATATTTGTAGCATCTCAAAGCACTTTGAGGATGTCCAGATTGATTTTCATAAAATAGATGAAGATTTTGATTGCGCCATCTTGACCGAAACCAGAATAATTGAAAATACTGATTTATACCGGCTGAAAGGTTATGATCTGATATATAGCGGAGGAACACTCAATCAAAATGATGGAGTAGTAATTTTCATAAAGAGTTGCTATAACTATTGTAACGAACCTAGGCCGGACCTGTCGCCTCACGCGTTGCCATCGACAACGATGAGGTCATCCCCGGAGATATTCGAGAACAATCCAGTCGCTCTGCCGCGGAAAACAACGGTCAATATTGGAAACAAACATGCTGGTCGCCAACTGCCAGAATTCGAAAGATCGGGAATTCTGTAACGGAGATAAATAGGCAGCCCTCAAGATGGCACTCTCAGTCTGAACGAGCCCATACGATCGAGCTATACAGTGGCGTAATATAAATTAAGTTGTAGATTTAAGTGTGAAATAAATTAGTAAAAAACCAAGTTAAGTTTATTTACGTTACAATTGGTGTCGGAAGCGAGATTTTGAAAATAAACAAGTGATCGTGGAGTGGATAGTCAGAAAAATAAATTGATAGACCTTTTTGTACGCCCGAAATAGACAGTGGCCCGGTTTTCGCGAAGTGGACAATTGTGCGTGGGAATATAAACTGATACACTGTTCGCGTGAAACAGACAATAGACTGGTGGCCCGTGGAAAGAATTCGCGAAGTGAATTTTAACAAACTGATAAACTTTTCGTGTAAAACAGACTGATACCTCGTCAAAGACAAAATGTGTTCAAGGAAAGTGGGCCTTGGGATTTGAAGGTAGCGGAATTGAAACAGGAATTGGAGGAAAGGGAACTGGAAACAACAGGTAAAAAGCAAGTACTCCAGGAAAGACTTCCAGAAGGACTTATACAAGAAGGTGAGGACCCCGAAACATTTTTATTCGAAAGTCCCGGAGGTGATTTGAGTCCGATAATAGAATCCTTGAAAGAAGAGCTGCAACAAAATTCTAGAAATCTGGAAGAGAAGCTTCAAGAAAATTCAACAAGTCTGGAAGAAAATGCTAGAAATCTGGAAGAGAAGCTTCAAGAAAATTCTAGAAATCTGGAAGAGAAGCTTCAAGAAAATTCAAGAAGCCTGGAAGAAAATGCTAGAAATCTGGAAGAAGCTTGAAGAAAATTCTAGAAATCTGGAAGAGAAGCTTCAAGAAAATTCTAGAAATCTGGAAGAGAAGCTTCTAGAAAATTCAAGAAGCCTGGAAGAGAAGTTCCTGGAAAACACAGAAGGCCTAAAAAAGAATTGTGTGGTGTGGCTAATTTTCTAGAAGAAAGAATGGGAACCGTTGAGACAGAGATAGATAAAATTAGGGAGCAAATGAACACGGAGGTAGATAAAATCAAAGATGGGGTCGAGGCAGAAATGGACAAAATAAAGGAAACGATCAGTAAGCTGGAAACACGAATTAATAGTGCGCCCTCCACAGAGATGGTTAACGAAAATGCAATGCTGGACTTGAGTTTGAACTTGGATAAAGTTCAAGAGGGAATAAAAGATGTCAAGGTCATTTCAGAAATAGGGAAGCTTTCCATGAAGCCGCCTCAGTTCGACGGAAAAACTCCATGGGCAAATTACCGCCGGCAGTTTGAAGCAGCGGCCAAAGCAAACGGATGGAATGCAGGGGAAAGAGCTGTAGCACTAACACTTGCATTACGTGGAGAAGCGACAAATATTCTACAAACTCTCACCGCCCAAGAACAGGAGGACTATGATCAGCTGATTAAACATCTAGAATTACGATATGGCCACGCCCATTTGGAACACGTATACCACTCCCAGCTGAAAAATCGCTGCCAAAAATCGGGTGAATCCTTACAAGAATTCGAAACTGACATTCCACGCTTGGTTCGTCTCGCATATCCAGCCACACCAGAAAATGTAATGGAGCGACTAGCGGTTCAAGCATTCCTGGATGGACTCCGTGACCAAGAAACCAGACAAGCGTTGACACTAGCCCGTCCAACACATCTCGTAGACGCACTGGCACGCGCTTTGGAATTCGAGGCAGCGAAACAATCTTGCAAAAGCCAGAGTAAAGTCCGAATGATTGAGGAAGACTCACAGGAGCCTGCTAATTTGGAAGATTCCATAAGGAAAGTGATTAAGGAAGTGTTCCCTGAGAAAAGACAGATAAGATGCTGGAATTGTGGCAAAATTGGACATGTGCGTAGCAAATGTCCAACATTCGAAAACACGACTCCGATGCAGGAAAACTAAAGAAGGTCGACGAGAAGGGGCAATCGTCGGCCTGTGTCCAGCAAGCCCCGGTTAACAACGCATATGTCGCTACCCTGCAACGACAGAACAGAGGTGTTTTCGTAGACGGTCTCATCAATAATGAGCCTTGCACCATGCTGCTAGATACAGGTGCGACTAGGACAATTCTCGGACCTTCCTTTGCCAGAACACCGGAACGAATTGAACCGACAACTTGGAAGCTACGCACAGCAACAGGGGAGCCAGCTACTGTATATGGCGAGCTACCGATTGAAATAATTTTGGGCAGCACTAAAGTGAAACATCAGGCACTTGTAGCGGACATCGAAGACGATGCAATCATCGGAATGGACATCATGAATTCCAGAGGGTTTGAATTGGATTTCAAAGACGGCGTCCTACGTGTCAACGGAGAAGAGCTGGTACTTCAGGGGAGAAGTGAAGAGTTGATCCGTGTGCTGTTGGCTGAGAATGTAAGCGTACCTGAGAGGGCTGAAACCATTCTGGAGGCTCGCCTGGACGGGAGTGCGAGCAGTGGAGACGTGGTGATGTTCGAGCCCAAACTTCATGATGAGAAAATTGGACGAGGGATTGCACTAGGGAAGACCTTGTTGCGTACTGACAAATTTGTGCCGGTAAGGGTCATGAATGTCAATTATTTTCCAGTGACCTTGAAGAAAGGAACAATATTGGGGCACTGCTCGTCAGTTTCCTCAGTGATCCGGAGTGTACGAGGTACGATTAGCCAACCCAACAACTTGCCCACAGAACTAGAAAAATTAGTTGCCATCTCTTCCAAAGACATAAAACCAGTCTCAGCAGCCGATAGCGTCAAGCGATACAGTGGCGTAGTTAGTAATATAAATTAGTTGTAAATTTGAGTGTGAAATAAATTAGTAAATCCAAGTTAAGTTTATTTACGTTACACTATAGTACACAAAATATCAAAATACACGAATTCACGGCAATAAAACTAACGGTTAAATTAGAGAAAAGTAATCTAGTTATCATAGGGGTATATAGGTCACCATCAACAGATATACCAGCGTTCAATGAGTGCCTCGAAAATTTCATTGGGCAACACTTGAATGATACCAGTAATCAGGTCATACTTGGAGGAGATATAAATATAAATATACTTTCTAAATCAGAAGATTCAAATGATTACCTTAACATTCTGAATGAAAACAATTTTATCTCACAAATAAAAACATATACGAGAATCCAAGGAAACGCGCGTTCATGTTTAGACCATTTATTCACGAAAAATATAGTTTGCAAAGTCATTCCTAACACGCTGATAAGCTCTATTAGTGACCATTTTACTACAATGCTTAAATTTGAGAATACTTCCGAACAAACAAATTACAGTCTGATGAACCAGCATACAATAAATTATAAAAAAATGAAAACATTGATCGATGCGGAGTCCTGGAATGACTTCCTCCAGAACGAAGATGTAGAAATCTTGGCTGATAGTCTAACACAGAAAATTCAAACGTGTGCCAAAAAGTCCATGGTTAAAATGAAACATGTGAAGAAAAAGAAAATCTGGATTACTAATGGTATAATAACATCCATCAACAAAAGGAATAAAATGAATAAAGAGAGGCACAGAGATTGGGAAAACGTTGAATTGCAAAGCAAATACAGAACCTATAGGAATAATCTCAATCTGCTCATAAAGAAAACAAAAGCAACATTTTTCAAAGACAAAATTGAAAATAATAAAAACAACCCTAAAAAACTATGGGAAACCCTAAGGGCATCTACAAATCAAAATAATAAAAAAACTGAAATAAGAGAAATTTGCCTACAAAATAACGTGGTTACAAATAATCCTTCAGAAATAGCGAATCACTTCGTTGACCAACCTAGGGGAACATCTAGCCCAGCAAATTATGGAGCCAAAAAATTTCAAAGAAAAGATGAGACGCATTTCGAACACCATATATTTAGAAGAATGCACCGAAACAAAGATAAAACAAATAATCCACAAGCTCAAAAAAAACAAGGCACCCTTGTTATACTCGATAAACTCGGACACATTAAAAATAATATGTGATGGTATATGCAAACCAATATGTCATCTTTCGAATACAGTTTTGAGAAAAGGCACGTTTCCCAGTTCTTTCAAAAAAACCAAAATCAAACCAATTTATAAGAAAGGTGACAAATTGGAATGCCTGAACTACAACCTATATCTTAATTTCCTGCCTTGCGAAGATAATAGAAACTGTAATTAAAACACGTTTGTGCAAATTTCTAGAAAAATATGATATCTTTTCTCAACTGCAGTACGGTTTCCGAGAGGCTAGGTCCACTTAAGATGCAATAGCAACCCTCACCTCGAAAATTTATAAATCCCTTGATAAAGGAAAACCATCACTTTGTATCTTCGTGGACCTGGCTAAAGCTTTCGATACCGTGAGCCATGACAAACTGACTGAGACACTAGACGATCTGGGAATGAGAGGACCATGCCTGGAGTTATTGAAAAGTTACTTAGCTGAAAGAAGTCAATGTGTCGATATTCAAGGAACTTTAAGTGAATTCAAAACCATCAAGTATGGTGTACCACAAGGCACTGTGTTAGGTCCCTGCCTTTTCAATATTTACCTAAATAATCTGTTTTTCCTTGAAATCGAAGGCCAGATTGTAAGCTTTGCGGATGATACTGCTGTTTTCTACAACGCAGATAATTGGACCAACTTATTCAATAAGACCCAAACAGATTTTTCAAAAATAAAAGAATGGTTTGACTCTAGGCTTCTGACCATCAACTTTGATAAAACACATTACGTGCCCTTCAGTATACAAAAAATTAATTTCGATAACTTTCCCCCAATTTCGCAAACAACCCCAACAATATCCTTTTCAATACCACCAGCCACTTCAACTAGTTACTTGGGCTCAACTATCGACTGCAACCTGAAATGGGATCATCATATAACAAATCTAGCTGGGAAACTAAGGAGTTTGCTCTACCTATTCAGGCATTTCAAAACGATGGTAAATATTGACCAGTTGAAGGCTATCTACTACGCCTTGGTGGAATCACAATTGAGGTATGGATTGATAGCATGAGGTGGTGCATATAATCATTGTCTATCCCCAATCAAATCTTACAAAAATGGATTTTGAAAATCATTTATGGGAAAGACAGAAAATTCTCCACAGTAGAACTCTTTGACCTTTCGCGAGTCCTCGATATCAAAGAACTCTACTTACAGTGTATAATAAACAAAGAAAAATTCACCAAAAACAAAAATCCTACAAAGAATAAGTACTCCACAAGAAATCAGCCTCTTGCCGTACATATTCCTAAAGTTAACAGAACTCTTACCTTGAGAAGTCATGTCTCTCTTGGTCCAAGATTATACAACAAAATACCCTTAGAAATCCGTAAAATAAATTCACCTGCAATGTTCAAAAAAAAAATAAGCATTGGCTGCAAGCGAATACAATTATTTCGCAGCTCCTTTTAATCTAGGATGTCGTTCCCTATGAAATATTTTACCTTCATACTATTTATCACCCTGAAATTATTTTATGACTTCCGTTTAAGCATACAATTCAATCTGTTCATCTTTGATGTGGTTTGAATATGATTCGTATATCTATTATGCTCTGGCTCTTACTCATACCAATATTTTAATTTTTTTACTCAATGTTTAATATTTATATACCTTCTTGTGCCTACCTTTTTTTATGTATTTATTTTTATTTTTAATTTTTAATGGTTTTGATAGGATTAGTGTATCTTTCTGTACTGTAGTCTTTTCTTACTCCTTTTCATGTGTATCCAATGTCCTTCCTTTTCTTTTTCATTTTATATATACATTTATAGGATAGTTATCTAATTTGAGTTTTATATACATACATATCTCCTCGTACATTCTTTTTATATATACATTTATATGATAGTTATTTAATTTAAGTTTTATATACATACATATCTCGTACACTCTTTTTTATATACACATACTGTAACTACTTCCATATCGTATTTTAAATTTTATAATTATTACTTTTATACTTAAATGAGTTTTATACAATGGAATTTTTTCTGCAGACCATTTTAGACACTATAATGTGAGTGAGTCTACCATGATAAAATCAATACTCCACATACAAGTAGTTTCCACTACTTCTGTGGTATTGTTTTTACATGTTTGTTCATTTATATGTAACTAAATGCCATGTCTATTTTCTGAGATTGAATAAACTTCTTCTTCTTCATAGTGTAGAAACTGCCCATAGACAAGCTCTTCGAGAGCTTTTTTGGGCCAATCTGCTTATTTACCATATGAAAAAAAATCTGTGTACTCTACTATTTTATATATTTGTACTTATGATGGTGAATAAAATTTATTGTTATTATTATATTATTATTACTAGTAGGGAAGTTTACAACCTTTAATATTCAGTTTCCAAATTTCACTTGTTTATGTATAATCGTTACAAAAATAAGAGGGGGGGAGCGGACTTTTGAGAAGCACTGTAGATCTAATTGAAAAACTATGTTGTCCACAGGAATTTTGTCGGAAATACGCACTTCCGTCTGTACCGTCAAGATTACGCTCGAAAGTCCCGGAAGTCCTGCAATCTCGATGTCATAAATGGACTGCTACTGAAGTCAATCCCTTGATAACGGCATGAGACCTACTCGAGGAAAAGGACAAAACCATTCCTCAAAGAAACTGTCGAAATGCTCCTTCCCGCTGAAATAGTGGGTCAATCAGAGTCTTCAGATGAACCGTGTGTATTATTTTAAATATATGATTCCAGATGAAAAGTCTTTATTATGCTCTATTTGTTATCGTGAGAGTGCTCTTTTATTTTTAATTCTAAACATCTACAGTATGAACATAATAATAAGTAACAACTATAATACATCTTTCCTCTTTGCTAAAATCAACAATTTAATTTGATAGGCTTTCTAACAATCCTACCTGATCTTGTTTTGTAGGGATAATTTGAATTTCCAATGGATTCTTTTTTACCACAATCAGTAGATAATCTCGAACTAGGTGATGAAGAATTGATAGAACAATCATGAGACTCAGATATAAGTGAGGAACTAGCAGTTGGCTCCAATAAAGAGCTTTCTATTATATCATTTTGTGTTTTACACCCTGTGGCTGTGGATGTAGATGGCATAATTGTTTCTACATCATTTTCAAGGATGTCATTTGAGGATTTTCTCGAATCTATTCTATTTCTTCTTATTACATTACCTTCAGCAGTCCTTACCTTGTATGACCTAGGTGCTTCATGTGAATTTAATATCTTCCCAGGTTCCCAAATGTTTTTTATATGATTATATATTGTAACATTCGAATTTGGTTCAATGGGTTCCAAAGACTTAGCTGATCTATAATAATAATATGCACCATTCTGTTGTTTCTTAACGAGCTTATTTTGGACATTCTTACAAAGGGAAGGTTGTAATAAATCCTCAGATGTGGGCACTTTAGTTTTACATAAACGACTCATCAGCAATTGAGAAGGAGTGTAATCCATATTTTTTAAAGGAGTATTTCGATACACCAATAATGAAGACTGAATATCCCCATTTTTCTCAATGCACTTCTTGATAATATTTTTACCTAAAGACACACCTTTTTCAGCCAACCCATTTGCACGAGGATAATAAGGGCTTCTCGTTTTTATTTCAAAATTCCATTCTATTGCAAATTGCTTGAAAACATAACTGTTGAATGGAACATTATCACAAACCACAATATCAGGGCTACCAAATCTAGAGAATAATGATTTCAGGTTATTTATTATAACCGCCAAAGCCGATTTATTTTCTAATCGAACAAGTTCCAACCAATTGGAATAGGAATCGTATACTACCAAAAAACATTTGTTTCCATATGAAAATATATCAGTTCCTAATCGTTTCCAAGGTCGTTTAGGAACTTCAAATGGGAGTAATTCCTCTTTTCGATTTTTCCTAGCAAATTTTTCACACACTCTACAGTTTTTAATGTATTTTTCTATATCAGAATCTAAATTTGGCCAATAAAATATTTTCCGAGCTCTAGACTTCGATTTCTTCGGGTACAACATCATATGTAAATGAATTGTGAAGTTCAAGTCCTTGATCACTAATTAAATTAAGGAATACTGCTATTTTCTTTTTCTCTCGCTTGGCATCTAAATCCGTAGCTTCCATAAACAATTCGAATCGTTGAACGAATCTTTTCCAGTTCTGACTAACATTTCCATCTTCAAGTACCAAAGGTTCAGGTTTGTTGAATTCCATAACTTTCTTAGATTTCCATTGATTGTGACCGACCTGACACCATGTATTATTTTAAATATTTATTGGTATTTATTCAATATATTATTCCAGATGAAAAGTCTTTATTCTGCTCTATTTGTTATCGTGACAGTGCTCTTTAATTTTTAATTCTAAAAATCTACAGTATGAACATAATAATAAGTAACAACTATAATACACCGTGGATGTCATCATCAGAATCATATTATTTCTTCATATTTATTTCAATAAATGTATGTTTTTTTTTAAAATTATATAACTTCATTTACGAACCTAATAATTTTACTAGCATTACAAACCACAACGGCGTTAACTACACTGTTCTAAAAGTTTTGGATAAAAAAAATCGGGATTTTAAATTTAAATACCCCTATGTGCGACGATCTCTGGAGCGAGAGAGGGCGAGGGGTGGTTTTAGTCGGTAGAAGTCAGACACTACTTATTCGCGATAGACTCCAAGCGATCAGTGCAGCGTTGCCACATCTAGTAGATATCTACTTTTTTGGTAGATTTTCACCCTTTTTCAGAAAATTTTAGTAGGCACATTTTCTTTAGTAGATTTTGGTAGATTTTAATATATAACTTTCTATAATGTAAAAATGCCATTAACATTATAATTATTGTAAAAATTGTTTTAATCAAGCATTTATTTACTTTAATTTCTATGTTGGTAGACATGTAACTAATTTGGTATTTTTATTCATTTAGTTGCTTCGCCTGCTTTTTTGTCGGTGATTCCCCCTTATGTCTTATGGGGGTTCACCGGTGTATGAGCAATCGTATCGAGCAGAATGGGAACCCATTATTTTCCACTTGGCTTTGTAAAGCACAGGATGGATGTAGTGCCCATTGCAAAGCATGCAATGTTAGACTGTTATCCAGGATGGCTTTTCTAAGAGAACATAATGCTTGCGCGAAACATAAGAAGAATATGATTGGATTCACTGGAAGCTCTAAGGTTTGTCTATTTTTGTCTAATTAAAATATGTAGTAGAATAATGTTTTATTTTTTAGATTGATAAATTATGGAAAAATAGCTCAGTTTCAGATGGAATGAAAAAAGTGTAAATTAAAATAGTGTCTGTGTTTGTGGAGCATTGTACCATTTCTTGTGATGGATCATCTAAGCGATGTCATCAAAGATACTTTTCCTGACTCAGAAATTGCAATAAAATGTTCCTGCAAGAGAACAAAATCATCTGCAATAGCCTATAATGTTTTGGGTGGACAATTTGAAGAAAAAATTATACAAGATCTGAACTCGGGACTTTCAACTTTTTCAGTGATCATTGATGAGAGTACCGATGTAAGTACAAATAAGGTTCTTGCTATCGCTATTAAGTTTTATTCAAAGAGAGATGCCTGTGTAAAGACCAGATTTTTGTTACAATATATATACAAGGAGAGTCTGCCCAAGACCTTTTCAATGCACTCAACAGTGCCTTAGAAGAAAAGGGACATAAAAAATCAACTGTTGGGTTTTGCAGCCGACACCACAAATGTCATGTTTGGGGATAACAATGGCATTTTTGCTAAAATTCGTGAAATAAATCTCTACTGCATATTTGTTAAATGCGTTTTCCATTCGGTAGCATTAGCTCTAAGCCATGCTTGTAAAGTTCTTCCACGATCATTAGAACAGCTTGTTGAAGATGTCTATAATTACTTTTCTCAAAGTAGCAAGCGCCAAAGAGAATTTGTTGAATTTCAAGAATTTACTGCTTCAGAAAAACATAAAATTTTAAGACACTATGAAATAAGGTGTAAATAGAATTCTAGAGCAATGGATACCCTTAAAATTGTTTTTCCAAGGACAATACTTGATAGACAAACTGCAACACGTTTCTTGTGAGTTTTTATATAATTCTTTTAATGATGATTTAATTTTACTCTATTTCTATTTTCTTGATTTTGTTTTACCTATAGTTAATAAATTTAACATAATTTTTCAAGGCAATTATCCAGTTACTAACAAGACATGTCGAATTTCTTTCGGTCAATTTTAAGTTACTTTATGAAAAGTACTTATGTTAAGGCTACTGATCTCTCTGATTTGGATCCTAATGCCTCGATGCACTACTTACCTTTTAACGAGATGTACTTAGGAGTGAATGTTGCAAAAAATCAATCAATGATTAAGTTAATGGACGATAAAACTTTGTATAAAAATCTTAAGCATAAAGGTGACGAAATTTAAGATCTTTTTTCTTTAATTCTAGTCTTAAGAAAAAAATATTCAGAATAAGATTCAGTTTCGTTTTCTTTGTTGAGCTAGTTTCAAGAATTATATGTTTAGGTTTAGTCAATAAATAAATAATGAGACTAATTAACCATGGCAATTCATTAATCCCCAACCAACTCCCTTCTTATTTTCAGCTTTTTTTTGTAAAGTAGATTTTTGGTATTTTCTTAATTTTTTTTAGTAGATTTTAGTAGATTCAAGCAAAAATAGAAGTAGATTCTTCAAAATAAATGTGGCAACGCTGGATCAGTGCCCATGAGGGTTTCCACTCACATTGTTCGAGGTACCTATTGTTGAAACATTATATCAGAGTTTGCACTCTATACACTCTAAAGGATTATTTCAATAGAGCATGTACGGTCCTGTCTATTTCATTGCGATTAATTCGAAGGCAGCCCTGACTTTTGTCCACGAGGCGTACAGGGTCACCAATTTTGTCTTCCACCTAAAGGCCATGTTTCCTAGTTGTGGGTTTATTCGAGTTTGTATATTCAACCATAAATGCGATTGATTATCAATAGCTGAATGGAACATAATATTTGTTTATTTCAATTATAGATTAGTAAAACGACTTTGAAATAGAAATACAAAGATTTTTCCACATTCCGTGTTAGTTTGTTGTGATAGGTGTGACACAAGTGATATAAACACGTTTTCATCATGTGGTGCAATTTGACGGGTTTTCTCCTGTTATGGGTAGGTTACTAGTTACTACACAGAAGATAATATAATAATAACGTTTTTTGTACACGCTCCACAAAATGCCTACTTTGGATACTGAAAAAAGTCCGCAAAATGCCGATTTAGCGGTTTTGTCCTTGAAGTCGCCATGATTAACACTTTAGCGGACTTTTTGTTTATTCATAAAACTTATAATTAATATCCTGAAATCGTTCCAGGAGACGCAATAAATTATAGCTTAGGTATATGAAATTTTGTAGTGACAGCACACGTTTTCTTCAAAACATACTTTTGGACTATTTATTTCACGCGTGTCTTATGATCTAATGCACTAGTGTTTTATTGACTTCATAAGACGTTTGTAAACAAGCATAATGACTTTATAGCATGCCAGCTGTGGATAAATGTATTTATGTGTGCATGTATGTGCCTGTCCGATCTTTGCAGGAACTTGCACCTAAACCAATGAAAATTTGTTATATTATTTGTAAGCACAAATTTTCCAGGCCCCCTGTTAAGTGCATGTCCATAGAATAACCTAATCATAGTCATTTGGGAAAGCTACTTAAGATAATTGTCGTGAAATCCACTTCCAATCAGATTTCGTTTATATTCATACCACTTTTAGTTAACATTATTACCTGTATCATATTAAATTTTTGGAATCATTTACCACACCGAAAGCGAGATATAAGGCTTCAAAGTTGCATCGTTTAACTCGTAATCCCTGTAGTGAGCTACCGCGGACACCACATTTTAAGGCATAACTAAAAAACCTCCATTCAGATCTTTTTGAAAAACTAGTATATTATTGAAAGGTAAGTAACCAATTTTATAGAAAAAATTAAACACGCGTAGCCATACAGTTATTTAGTTATTGCTATAAGAAATTTCTAAATTATTGCGTATGAGAAGTGCAAGAGAGGGAAGGTTGAGAATCGTGGCAACGACTCAAGCGAGCGCTCGTGATTCAAATAAGCGAGAGCGCGATGGTCTTGGGGGTTTGAATTGAACTGTGTTTTGGAATGTACATATTTATGAATAATAATTGTGAATGAGTTCGTTAATATTGATACTGATGCATTTCAAACATATTACAATAGGAATAGATATAAAATGTAGTTTTAGCGAGTAACGGCAAAAACAGGGCACAAACTTTATTTTATTTATACATTTGTACAACACATGTACGTATAACATAATTCGGATATTTTTAAACATAAAAATGATTCAGATTTCCAACAGGCTAATAAATTATAACGTATAAATCTTCACAAAATATAAACAACAATGAATGTAATATTATTTATTTTTCTATTATATTGAATAATCACTATTTTTAAATCATCAATGATTTTAGTAAATGCTTTCCTATTTTCAGTAACTCTATGTTTTCTATCCTCCAATTTTTTCAGTTATGTGATTAATCACAGCTTCTTCTCCTTCATCGTGATACCTTTGTTTCAAAAAATCGTATGTTATATTTTGTTGCGCATTTTTTTTCAATAATTCCCGTGATATAACATTTTTTAAAGCACTTAAATTAGGTAAATTACAAAATATTCTTTCGTTCTTAGGTCGTTCTGAAATACATTTTTTATATGATTTCATGTATTTTGATAATTCTGACTATTTACCAATGAAGCAAACGAATTTTTGCAAAATGTGTACATTATACATCGACTCGTGGAAATTATCTGATGTTTCGTTTGGTATTGAATCTTTGGCTAATTTTGATAGCTCGAACATTCCTGGCCCTTTTCAATCTTGGAAGTTTTTCTAAAAATAATTAAACCAGGGCCGGATTAAAAGGTGTGGAGGCCCTGGGGCAACAAAGGAGTGGAGACCCCTAATTATTTTTCAAACAAGTTTTTTTTTATTTATTGCGGAACAAATCAAATTATTTTAACACGAGCATATGTAGGTATGATAAAATACAAGAAATAAATTAAATTACAGCGTAAACAAAGGGATTCTTGCGAGCTTTTTTCGACGAAAAATCATTGATGATTTCGGTCAAATCCAGCATCCGGAGAAAATCATTCTCAATGCTAAGAAGCGATAACTTTGATAGGCGGCTTTGTCTCATCGTAATTCGCCTATTTTTTTCATTTTGGAAAATGAGCGCTTTCCAGTGCAATTTGACATCATTACATTCTCAGTTGTAATATCACAAAAGAGTGAAAATAATTCGACAGATTTTCGAAAACTTGTTGCCAGGCAATAGATAAGAGAGACCAACTGGCTCGAGTGGCTATTGCCAACAAGTTTGAGAAAGAAATCTAGATAATTATTTTCTACTATATCGAACTCTCGTGTGGTATTCTTTAGATTATTTTTTGATGTTACGATCATAAACACATTTCCTTGCAAAATTATATAATGTACTAAACCGGATTTGATTCCTTTCACACTTTTCATGCGAATTGATGACAGACGTCAAATTAAAAATATAGGTTGTCAGACAATAAAAACAAAATACCTCAAATTATTCCCGCGACAATTTTCTAGGTAGAATATTCCCACTATTGGTTGGCCAAAACGAATATGAATTATTTGAATTGAACGTTTCCATTGGTTTCTAGCAATGTCAAAAAATAATCACTGTAATTTCAATGTTTGAGAATGTAGCTCTGAAATTTGGGTTTTCAAGACTTTGATAGTAGAACATCTTAGATAGATAGATAGATAGTCCTTTTCAGAAGGATTTACATTTGTTGCGGAATGTCATCTTTCTCTTAGACTCACACACTTTCAGATTTCGGGGATTTCTCTGTTACAAGCGCGCCACTCAGCGGACACTTGTCAACGCCAATAAATAGGAAAAACAGGTATAGACGGGCAAAGTGTTTGTAGAATCGGCAGAAAAATAGTCAACAGAATTTGAACTTTTGTTCTATTATGGAATGCGCACAGGGCTCTTATAAATAATTTGATGCAATCATATTCATAAATTTAAATATTATTTTCTTATGCTTATGATTATTGAATTTCATTGTGTATCTAGATCGCTTGTGTCATTCGAAGAATACATCGACAGAAAATCCTTCATTTAAAAAATTTTTTTTTTTTTTTAATTAATTTTTTTTTTTACAGCTAATTTCGATACGATATAATATTTTGTATAATAGTATGATGTTTCACTTGGTGATTGTTTCTCGCATATACACATGATTCATCAGATCGAAGATTAATATTAACCATGGATTTTGACAAGAATACGAAACATGTTTTTGAATGTTTAAAACAAAAAATGAGAGGAAAAAGTGGGAGAACTGCTCTTTCGTTGTCAGATTTTTTATATATAGTTTTGCATATCCTTCGGTATTTGTTAGGAAATTTTACCTAAAAATTTATATTGTGGAGGCCCCTCTCTTGTGGAGGCCCCGGGGCTGCAGCCCCGTTTGCCCCCCTCTTAATCCGGCTCTGAATTAAACTATTCACAAATCCTGCTATCATGGTAAAATCTTCTATTAAATTATTATTAATGATTGCTCTTAGTAATCTCATCGAATCTCGCATTATGCACAACGAGTAGTTTTGGAGTTGTAGATGAATTAAAAAATTCTTCAAATGCTACCAAACAAGCTACTGAATTAAGTGAATCGACTTGTACATTATTCAAATATGATTGACCAGAAATTGTAGACATCCCGTAATTTTTGTCGCCACAGGATGATGCTTCGTAGGGCCAACATATATATATATATATATATATATATATATAAAATTCTCTATTTTCACATTTGGCGGCGATTTGTAAAATGTCATCAGTCATACACAATCCAGATGTTTCCAAATCAAAATAAACTATGGAATAATTTATTGATATTGATTTGATGTTTTTTAATAATAGTGATGATGCTCTTGATTCGTTAATTCCAACGTTTGGTTGATATGTTACACTTCTGACTTTTCCTTCGATTTTTTAACATTTCCCTTTTTTTTTGGTCAAATCAACTCTGCCAATTTTTTTCTCTTTTAAAGTCTTCTTTTTTTCTTACAGAATCGTATCTTTGAGCATATGTATGACTACGTTCCGAATTCAATATTTTTCTTATATTCAATAACCATACCTCGTCAATGTTTTTAGAGCAAACTGCACTGTATCTTGAACAACTAAATGCGAGCGATCGTTGGATTGCGACGTTGCCAATAGTCCAGTCATGGCTTATTTGCTGTGTCACGCATGTTAGTTGCGTTTCTGAGTGTACAGTTCCCTTAAAAAAGATTCCACTAATTCAGCGTTTGAACATGTATCGCGTCGCGCTACAATCGAGCTTAATTTTTGACACTTTTTTAAAATCTTACCCTAGGGTACTATATTGGCGCCAGTGAAAATTTTTCTAGACTAATGTTTTTGTAATTTCAAAAACATCAACACATCCCTAGAATCATCTTCCAAATAGATCAAAGGTACCATCAAGTGATCAAGTGATTTTTACCAAAATATCCTTGATGATAGAGATGATATCGATTAGACACTATGTACATGTTATCAGAGTAGGGCTATTCACAATTTGACAAAAATGTAAATTAGAAATACGAGTATTGTTTCAGTTTTCGCGTTCACGCGCTCTTGTTCAGTCATTTTTTATTCATTATTCGGTGATAATCATACTCCATATGTCAACATTCTTAATCAAACCAATATCCTCAATCATTCAATTCTAGTGGTTAATACAAAAACCTCAAGATCCACGCCTCGTATCTCGTCTCGAGAATAGGAAGTGACTGATTTTGACAAACAAATTTCTTCTGTCTTCATCAGGCTATAAACAATGAACATGTCCTTCATCTTATTTTCCAATTTTACTAAGAAGTGATCAAAACATTACATAATCACAAAGAAACTATTGTCGTTACCCAGACTTTCCAGAGTACAGACAGGTAAGATCTTGAGGTCTTGTTTTTTTGATGATTTCAAACCCTCTCATCATTTAAATGTTGTTCTTCTCAACCAAAAAATTACAGTTCATTGATATTTTGAGTTTGCAATTTTCTTATGAAAATTGCACACACACAAAATATCGGAATCGCAAGTACCTATTAAAATTCAACCGGTTTATATTTATATCGGAGAAATGAGTGCACTTTTTCATTTCTATTTATTTCATCCTGAATAAACAAGGAAATAAGAGTATACTATATTTTTTCTACTTCCCTATTATAATACGCGAATTAAATATATGCTACCAATTTATTAATATTGTCCATTTTAACACGGATTTTCATTTCGAAACAGATTTTGGCCTATAGAAACATGTACTTGGGGATAATCAAGTGGTATGTTTCCAAAACAAATTATGACATAATCGGAAATTCAAAATTCGCAAATGGTTCTGCTAGGTTTATGGGGGTTAAAATATTTGCACTCGAATTCATGACTGACGATGTTTATGAGATTGAAAAAATCGGAACAATTAGCTATAATTCCGTTTCATATACTTAGATCTTTTATGTGTTTGTAAATCTTTTATGTTTTATCTGGTTTAGGTAAGCTATTTCACAATGTCTGCTGCTAGTCAGAGAGCAAAATAAAAAATGAATGCGTGCGGAGTGCATATATGATAAATATTGAACCTCTTAGAGGGTAATTCTAGTTGGCTGCAGAAACATACACTCATATGGTATTCGCCAAGATTGTTTATAAAATTTTGGCTCCACGAATAGTTGCCCTGATATGTGTGAACATTTTTGGGGAAAATTATACCTCATAACGGGCTGGAAAGTGGGTTGGGAAATATGTTTATTAAAATTATTCTTGGATATTTGAGAAAACCTCCTCAAGCAGTCAATTCCAAAGTTGTTTCGAGCTAACAATATGGGGGGGATAATCACGGCCTAACATGCGTGGTCTTCTGAAATTACTTTTTCCCATTCAAAATGTCCATTCATGAAACTTCCAAAACGATCTCCTTATTTTCATACGCATCTCTAAGAAATTCCAAATATCCCATCTCATCGTCGTCCCTCTAAGCTGGTATGAGTATTTTCTCAGAACAGAATGGAGTTATCAACTCCCACGTACAGTGCTTCTCAAAAGTTCTCTCCCCCCCTCTTATTTTTGGAACGATTATACATAAACAAGTGAAATTTGGAAACTGAATATTAAAGGTTGTAAACTTCCCTACTAGTGATGATAGATGACGAAATCGTCAAAGATGACGTCACAAGGCCATTGTGACCAATAATTTTAAATGGAACCCTACGGCAAGCGACACCTCTTTTGAAAGGTATCGAAAAAACCTATTCAATGATACTAATTTTGTTTGTGTTTATGGCAGTTTTGGCAACTAGCTTTTAAACAACGCAAAGCTGTGATGAATTAAATCAGTTAATACTAAAATTCCAAATTCAAGCTCCGCCTCTGGATAGTTGTCAAATAAGCTGACGTATTTGTTAGTCTCCCTAATTCGACGTTTTTGTAATTGTCCAAGTTTTCGTACATTTAATAATTTGTGTATTGTTGATCGAACGTCTAACTGTTTTAGCAGCTTTTGGTACTTTTAATATTTTTGTACATTTTAATAATTTGTGAGCCGAACGTTTAAGTGCTTCAAGAAGCGAAATGGTACGTGCTTTAGGTGATAAAGTAGCAGCGATCCTCATTCTTGGTGAAACTGGACAAAATATTCATGCAGCAGAACGCATTTTTAATGAGAGGTTTCCCGATCGCCCCGTTTCGAGGACTTATTTAAGGGAGCTTCTTCGTAAGTTTGAAACAACGGGTAGTATTAATGATGCGAAACGATCTGGCAGACCACAAATTTCTGATGAGAAAAAAATTGATATACTGGCAGAAGTAATAGTTAATCCTACTTCTTCAACAACTCACGTTGCATCTACCTGTGAAGTCAGTTGAAGTACAGTACACAGGGAGTTGAAAAAAAAACAAATTTCATCCATACAAATTAAAAATGGTTCATCAACTCTCAGACGACGACCCAGAACGAAGACTAGAATTTTGTGAAAATATGGAAACTAAAATTAACCAACAGCCAGACTATGTCAAAACAATTTGTTTCAGTGACGAAAGTACTTTCTATCTAAATGGAAATGTAAATACACAGAATGTGAGGTATTGGAGTGACGCAAATCCTCACCTGTTTCGTGCAACACATACCCAATTTCCCCAGAAGGTGAATGTTTGGGCAGGTATCCTGGGAAACCACATTGTGGGGCCTCTTTTTTCAAATACTAATTGAACTGGTGAGGTTTATTTGGAGCTGTTGCAAAACGCAATAGAACCGTTAATCCTTGAAATTTTGGAAGATAATCCAGATGAATTCGGCAATTTGGAAATAACATTCCAACAGGATGGTGCTCCTCCACACTATTACGGTGCAGTAAGACGGTATTTGGATGAGGAGTATCGTGGTAGATGGATTGGACGACGAGGTTCAACGGAATGGCCAGCTCGATCACCGGACCTCACACCTTTGGATTTTTTTCTGTGGGGGTACCTTGAATCGAAGGTTTCGCCACTGAACCTGACAATATTGACGTTTTAAAACAACGCATTGTTGCAGAATGTGAGGCTGTTTCCGCAGACACATTTGCAAAAGTACGAAGAGTTTAAAAATAGGATATTTCAGTGTCAGAAAGTGAATGGAGGTCACTTCGAGCAATTTCTTCAAGTAGATACTGATTCTTAAATCTGTAATCAATATCATACTGAATGGAATTTAAATTTTAATGTTTACTGATGAGCCTTCAAAACTGCCATGAACACGAACAAAATTAGTATCATTGATTAGATTTTTTCGATACCTTTTGAAAGAGGTGTCGCTTGCCGTAGGGTTCCATTTGAAATTATTGGTCACAATGGCCTTGTGACGTCATCTTTGACGATTTCGTCATCTATCATCACTAGTAGGGAAGTTTACAACCTTTAATATTCAGTTTCCAAATTTCACTTGTTTATGTATAATCGTTCCAAAAATAAGAGGGGGGGACTTTCGAGAAGCACTGTATATTGCAAACTAAACACCAACAGAAATTCGACGTGAATGTTTGGGCTGGTATCATAGGAAATCATATTAAAGGACCATTCGTTCTACATGATCGATTGAAAGGAGAACGTTATTTGGAGTTCATTCAGAACTATTTGAATTGACTTTTGAAACATGTTCCTCCTCATTTTAGTTTGATTGTGCGGGACCTACTTAAAGCATATTTTTCTCGAAAGATGGATTGGTAGACGAGGGGTATATTCATGGCCATCGCGGCCTCCGGATTCAAATCCATCGGATTTTTTTCTGTGCCATGGAGGTATCTCAAAAGCCTTGTTAACACTATATATATTCACACAAGAGATGACAAGAGAAGACATAACATGAATAGAATAACATAAGAAACGATCCTGGAATGCTATTTCAAGTACAGAGGGAGTGTCTACGCATACTTCGAAAATGTATCGAGAGAGAAGCGGGTCATATCGAGCAGTTTTTGTAGTGGATTTTCATTTCTATTTGCTCTTGAGGATTGCGATTCATATTCACGCTATGAGTTTTGTTGGGTAAAAGTGTTTGCATTATTATTAAAATTTGTAATGAAGATTCCTCTCATTATTTCTATTGTCATTAAAAATATATCTTTTTAAATAATGGTGGACGTATCAGGTTAGATGGCGTCGAATAAAAGTGCATTTTAATCAAAATTCGTTGCTCCGATCGACTTGACCATATGTCTCAAAACTCGTCTATCCATCCGAATCCTTCAGATTTTGAAAAGATTCTTACCATACATGACCAAGCTCGTTCGCCATCTTGAATGTTTCAGTATATAAAACCGCATTAACACGCAAACTTAGTCAATAGGCGAGATCACAAATTTGCTTCATATGTGCTTAAAGTTTAAACATAGTGATGAAATATTATATATGCACAGTTTTTCCTAGAAGATATTGTGTAATATTCGAATAAACGCTGCTCTAAAACCCTCAAATTCAGTGATATTATGAATAACGCTTGGCAACGATGTAATTCCTGGAAATCTCCGCGATCGGCGAGTAGCCAGTGTCACTATTTTGCGGATCTTCTGAGGAAATGTTATTCTGTTTCATCCTATGAATGAACAGAACGTGTTATATTGAAATGAAGACTCCTCATTTGATATCTGCTCTTGATTTATAGGCCAACCGATAGAGGTTTTTTCCCACTTAAATAAAGACACAAATAGCCTATACTACCTTTTGAAAGATAGTTCGGTGTCGGCCACAGCAAAATCGGTTTGTGGAATTTTTTTAACAAGAAATATTGTCAAAAATGACTAATTTTTTGTATTTTTACAAATATCTTTAAAAGTTTTGAAAGAATCGTTTTACACTCAAGAGAACTTCTGTAGAGAATTCAAAAACCTACAAAATGTTTTTTTGTGCGATCGGATCGGTGCATTTTCAACTGAGAAAATCCGGGAAAACCTCTAAAAATATGCCATTTTTCAAAAATTCCCAATTTTTATAAATTTAAAGCTGAACAAACAATCTTGCGGGAAATGATAGATAATATACAAACTTTCTGATAAGAAAATGAAAACGACGAAAAAAGAAAAAAAGCAAAAAATAAAATAAACCTTCTTAGTTTTGATAATAACTGAGCTCCTAAATTAATGTAACTAATTTTGAGTCGGCGCCAAACAAACTAGCAATTGAATTAGGTAAAGCGTAAAATGATGGCAGCGGGATGCACGCCGGCGTTTTGATGATTTTATTTGAAAAATTTAGTGATCTTCGTTGATTGTTTGTTAGGAGCTCAGTTATTATCAAAACTAAGAAGGTTTATTTAATTTTTTGATTTTCAGTTTATTTTTTCGTCGGTTTAATTTTTTGTTAAAAAGTTTTTATTTTTCAATTTTCTGTGGATGAAATACACTAATTACTACCTACCCAATTGACTCCAGGTATCCATTATATTTCAGTGTCATCAGAACTACATATGTGTGCCAAGTTTCAACATAATCGGTTCACAGATGAAAAATCAATCACCCCCTATTTTTCTACCCTTAGGGGTGGATGGTTCTTTTCCAAATTCAAATATGACCAACTCTGAAGTATACCCTATCCAATAATAAAAGAATCATCTGAATCGGATAACCCAGTACAAAGTTATTGAGTGGTAGAATCGGTTAACGGGTCAAAATTCAATGGGTGAACGACAAATATTCCCTATTTTTCTACCCTTGAGGGTGAATTTTTTTCAAATTAAAACGGGACCAACTTCGAGAAAAACCCTCTCCAGTGAAAAAAGAATCATCAAAATTGAACTACTCTGTGAAAATAGACCAGTGCTGAAGCCTTTAAAAATGGTAAAAAGTGAAAAAAAAAAAAATAGGATGAAACCCATTGGAAAAGGAAGAGAATAAAACAAAAATGAAAGGAAAAAAATTTATCTGTGAAAATAGACCAGTGCTGAAGCCTTTAAAAATGGTAAAAAGAAGAAGAAAAAAATAAGATAGGGGGTGAGTTTTTAAGGGTAAAACGGTTTATCTCGATTTCCGGCAAAACTACAAGTCCTATGGAAAAAACTTAGATGGCAAAGTTGTAGGTAATAAGAAGATCTACAACTTTTGTATTTATACTTTTTTCACATAACCTCAAAATTTATGTGAAAAATTCAAATAACCAAGTTTCTACAACAATTTTTTTATTTCACCAAATTTGGTGAAAACCTCCTTTTTTATGTTCCAAACACACTGTAATTTTTTTGATTTAAAATATTTATTTTTTCACCTTATTTTGACTTAATATCGAAAAAGCACCCTAATTTTCAATCGAAAATTCTTCCGTCAAAATATCAGCTTTTTAAAAAAAGTCGGTGGGCTTTTTGTTCGTTGAAATCTCTACTTTCTGATGGTATAAAAAAAGTACATTACTGTGACAGAAAATGCAAAGAAACGAAAAAAACTCGAATCCGAATTTAATAAGACATCTACAATATTTTGAGAAAATTGTAGAATCTTCTTTAAATTATATGCGTAGATGCCTATTTATTGCTATTTTAAGATAAACCCTTCAAAAGGTATTTCATAGAGAACTGGGGAAGGGGCTAGAAGGGTCTGGGCCTTACTACCTGTTATTTCTTTGCATTTGCTGAGAACATTCATCATGGTAATGTATTTTTTTTTACACTATCCGAAAGTAGAGATTTTTTTTTTGAACAAAAAGCCCACCGACTCCTTTAAAAAAACTGATATTTTGACGGGAGAATTTCTGATTGAAAATTAGGGTGCTTTTTCGATATTAAATCAAAATAAGGTTGGAAAAATAAATAATTCAAATAAAAAAAATTACAGTGTGTTTGGGACATAAAAAAGGAGGTTTTCACCAGATTCCGTGGATTTTTTTTTTGTAAAAGGTAAAAATAAAAAACCAAAAACTTGGTTATTTGAATTTTTCACATAAATTTTGAGATTATGTGAAAAAAGTGTGAATACCAAAGTTGTAGATCTTTTTATTACCTGCAACTTTGCCATTTAACTTTTTTCCATAGGACTTGTAGTTTTGCCGAAAATTGAGATAAACCGTTTTTTACCCTTAAAAACTCACCCCCTTCCACTTCCCGACCTCAGATCGTCCGTAAATTATTTTTCCTTTAATTTTTGTTATATCCTCTTCCTTTTCCAATGAGTTTCTTCCTACTAGATTTTTTTTTGGTTTCAAAAATTATCGACCGTAGTCTAAAAGTGATGCGTGGTCATACATAAAACAAATATACGCTTTGACTAGAGAACCTCCTCCTTTTTTATTTCGTCGGTTGAAAATGTAGTTCAACTGTGCGCAAGATGGTTTCTGTCCGATATATAGTTTTTGCACAATCGCGTTCAAACCATTTGAGGGTTTATCTTGCAAAATGCGCCGATTTAAGGGAAATTGCCTTATTCAAATTCTGTAAACGGCATCTGGAAGTAGATATCAATATCTACAATTTGTTTATTTTGGATTTTCACCTAAGAGGTGGAAAATGTCCAAACGCTTGAAAGTGCGCTCAAGGCAGAGTCGAGTAGCGGTAGTGGGGGAACGAGCCAGCGGAGGAGAGTGTGTCACCGCGCGGCGGGTTGCTTATACGTTGGTGCATATTATATTAGTCCATATAAGTTATTAGCGTATTTTTGCATACTTTTTCAGTTATTTATTGATTTAGTTTTTTTATTAACAATTATATTACATTAGATAATTAGTGTTGCTAGTATTCGTGATAAGTACTTTTATTGGTCGAAGTAATTAGCTTTTCAACAACTATTCGGTTTTTTTCCTTTTATACATATTCGTACATTTTGTTCACTTATAAATACATAAAAAAAAAAATTTTTCAATACATAAATGTAATATGTTCACGTACAATGCAATATATTCACTTACAATTATTTTTACAAAAAAAAATGAGAATGTTGATATGAAATTTTAAACCGTATTCGAAAAATTAAACCTTTTTTCATTAAATTTTGCATCTATCGATTAATTTAATGCCATGGAAATACACAAAATTTAAATGACATTAATGCATATTTTTGTTTTTATCAACACTAACATTTTTATATTATGTTAAACTTTCATCAGTTAAATCCTCCGCTGGCTCGTTCCCCCACTATTGCTACTCGACTCTTCCTCGAGCGCACCTTCAAGCGTTTAGAGCAACTTTCAGTGACACTTTCAACACATTTCCCACCTCTCAGGTGGAAATATACATAATATACAAATTGTAGATATTGATCTCTACTTCTAGATGCCGTTCACAGAATTCGAATACGACGATTTCCCTTAAATCGGCGCATTTTGCAAGATAAGCCCTTAAATTGTTTATAACGCGATTGTGCAAAAACTATACATCGGACAGAAACCATCTTGCGCACAGTTGAACTGCATGTTATTATCTATCATTTACCAAGATTTTTTGTCCAGCATTAAATTTTAAAAAATTATGAATTTTTTACAAATGGTCTAGTTTTAGAGGTTTTCCGGAATTTCTCAGTGGAAAGTGCACCGATCCGTTCAGACAAAAAAACATTATGTAGATTGTTGAATTCTCTACAAAAGTTCCATTGAGCGATTTGTTGAAAATATAAACAGGATGTTCATAAAATCAGATGTGTCTCTCCAAAAGAAATGATTCTAACTTTTTCCATCTTTGCAAAGTGAGATTGCTTCTTGAAAATGTGTTTCCCATTTCTTCCGGTCTTCCTGATGATCGTGGAAGCGTGAAATAGATTTTCGTCGACAAAAATGTATTGAAGACCTCAGTGAATGCGATGTTCTCCTGCGTCATGTTAGAATGATTTCTGGTGAGTACTCTTTGAAAACATTCTTTTCTTCATTCATCTTTTATGAGTTTTTAATGAAGACGGAATAGAAAATCAAATAACTATCGAATGAAAATGCAAATTTCAATTTCAGATTTTTTCTTTTGAGTTAGGGCTTTTTTCAGAATATCTATCAGATGTAGTTCAATGTCCAGCGTGGCTTTTACCGGGAAGTAGTTGTTTTCTGTTAGACATTCACAAAAATAACTTCATTTAATCGTGGATTTTTCAATTCACAGAAAATATTTCTATCAATATTCAATTGAGAATGTTTTTTTCAACACGAATACCCCCAAGAGGTTATCTTGACGATGGAAGATAGTGACTAAAGTTTATCTTTCAGTCGCAGATGATTCCACATCTGATTTTATGAACATCCTGTTTATATTTTCAACAAATCAATCTATCATACCCCATGACAGGTTTTAATGTCAAAAACACTAATTCAAAGTGTCTCTCCAAAAGAAAGGGATTCTAACTTTTTCCATCTTTGCAAAGTGAGATTGCTTCTGAAAATGTGTTTCCATTTCTTCCGGTCTTCCTGATGATCGTGGAGCGTGGAAATAGATTTTCTCGACAAAATGTATTGAAGACCTAGTGAATGCATGTCCTCCTTAGGCCAATGTTACGAATGATTTCTGGTGAGTACTCTCTTTTGGAAAACATTCTTCTTTGCCTCATTCATCTCTATGAGTTCTTAATGAAGACTGGAATAGAAAATCAAATAACTATCTGAATGAAAATGCAAATTTTCAATTTTAGGTTTTTTCTTTTGAGTTAGGGCGTTTTCAGAATATCTATCAGATGTAGTTCAATGTCCAGCGTGGCTTTAGCCGGGGAAGTAGTTGTTTTCTGTTAGACATTCACAAAAAATAACTTCATTTTATTCGTGGATTTTTCAATTCACAGAAAAATCTTTCTATCAATATTCAATTGAGAATGTTCCCCTTTCCATTGAGTGTAAAACGATTCCTTCAATATTTTTCAAGATATTTGTGAAAAAACAAAAAAGTGGTCAGGTGGTCAAAAAGAGGTATTTCTTGTTAAAAAAATTCCACAGACAATTTTGCTGGACCGATACCGGGGTTTTCATCTACGAACCATCTTTCAAAAGGTAGTACAGGTTATTTGCGTCTTTATTTAAGTGTGAAAATAGCCTCTATTTTTTCTCTATTGGTTGGCCTATTAGTTATTCTTGAATGATATGTTTGTATACCGAGTGATATGTCATTATTTTTATGGCCTGCTCACATTGTAAAGAAATATTATGAATAACATATAATATTGAGGAGGTTTGTTGGGATTTGGATAAATTTTGTTGAAGAAAAACCTATTGGTTCCTTGCCAACGTTTCGAATTTTATTAAATTCATCTTCAGGGCTCTGGAAAAATGAGTTTTCGTAAGTTGAAGGGGTTAAGAAATAGTGAACCAAAATACACAAAGAAAATACACCTTTGAGACCCATTGTCAGTTTTATAGGTTCCCCTATCTATAAGCTGTCTAAATGGTTTAGTGAAATATTAAAACATGGATTTGAAAAAGGCGAATATCATGTCCAATTTTATTCGTGACAAAACAATTCCTGAAAATAACATACTTATTTCTTTAGATGTAACATCTCTTTTCACCAACATTCCAGTTGACCTTACAACAAAAATTATCAAAAAACGTTGGAATACAATTTCCGAATTCACCACGTTGTGCCTAGATACTTTCATTAAAGTTTTTGAATTCTGTATAGATTCCAGTTACTTTAATTATGATGGAACTTTTTACCAACAGATATATGGTTTAGGAATGGGTAATTGCATGTCACCTATCTGTGCTGATCTCATTATGTCAGAACGACAACAACAATACTTAGACAAACTATATTTCTCTGTCCCCTTCTTCAAAAGATATGTGGACGACATTTTCACAGCAATTCCTGAAAACAATAAATCTGAAATTCTGGACGTTTTCCAGAGTTTCCAATCACGATTGAAGTTTACTATATAGGATGAAAATAGTGCTTTAGCTTTTCTAGGCACCAATGTCATTAAAACTCCTAATAACGTGTTGAAAGTAGATTGGTATCACAAACCAACTTTTTCAGAGAGTTTTCTCAACTATTTTTCACATCATAATTTTCAACATAAAATAAACATCATTAAGAATGTGCTCAAAATTTTATCATATAAAAAAACTTGAACAAATCAAACAGTCTCTATTAAAAAACAATTACCCTCCATCACTAATATACCGTATTTATTTTTATTTTTTTTTATGTTCTGGTTCCCACGAAAAGGGATATCCTGTAATGTTCAGAGAACATCGTGGGAACCAAGGGAAAGAAGGTAGGAGTTGGTGTTCTTCTTAAATTTCTGGAGGTTGTATGCCTCGGGGAACACCTCCCTAGGCAATGAGTTCCAAAGCCTCGCTGTTCGTTGGATGAACGAGTCTTTGGAAAGTGATGTTCTGCAGGTCTCCAAAGTGACCACGAAGGGTGTGATGACTGAACTTGACGGTTAGTCTCAGAAGAGACTGCCAAAGCAGGAACGATTGTTGATATTTCAGAAGAGCATCGCCCATGAAAATATTTATAAAATAGAGACAAATCGCCAACTTTTCTACGGTGTTCCAGACAGGTGAGCGAGTTTGTAAGCGAGGCATCACCGACGAGACGAATTGCCCTTTTTTGGACAGAATCCAATAGCCTCAGGATATGTTTAGGTGCCGCGCTCCAAATATGGGAACAGTATTCCAGGACAGGTCGGATCTGTGCCTTATAGATCATAAGCAGCTGACTGGGGGTGAAATAGCTCTTGGCACGAAACAAAAAACCAAGTTTTTGGGATGCACTTTTGGCAATGGACCTCACGTGATTTTCCCAGGAAAGGTTATTGCTGATAGTTACTCCTGACAAAGTTATGTTAGGCACAGTGAGATCGGCTTTTCTAGAGAAAAGACATGCTTGTGTTTTGTTTGCATTGAATTCTACCAAGTTATTAGCTCCCCACTCGAGAATTGTTGTCCATATTTATATTATTAACATTTCTTCCTCGTTCATTTCTGGTTTCACGGGCTGATATAGGGGCCCTGGAAGAGAAAGCGGTATGGAGGGTACTATCATCGGCAAAGCTGTGTACTGGACATGAAGTTGCTTTCAACAGGTCGTTGATGTGAAGTAGAAATAGTATTGGTGCGAGAATAGATCCTTGCGGAACACCAGCATTTATGAGTAGAGTGTCAGATGAAACTCCATCGACCACTACATGGAGAAACCTGTTTGAGAGAAAACTAGCAAGCAGAGAACACAGCTGAGGGGGCAAGCCATAAGACGGAAGCTTGGCGAGGAGTCCCTGGTGCCAAACTCGATCGAACGCCTTGGAGATATCTAATGCCACAGCTAAAGTTTCTCCATACTTTTCAATAGATAGCTGCCATATATGTGAGACGTAAGCGAGCAGGTCACCAGTTGATCTCTGATGGCGGAAGCCATATTGCCTATCGTTGACAATTCCTGAGTCTTCCAGATATTTCATAAGCTCGATGTTGATGGCTTTTTCCATGACCTTTGAAATAATAGATAGCAGTGCGATAGGTCTGTAGTTGCTAGGTAGGGCCTTTTTGTCTTTTTTAGGGACTGGCTGTACTCTTGCAATTTTCCAATTGGACGGAAATACCCCAAATTGTAAGAGTGGTTGAACAACTTTCAAAGAACAGGTGTTAGTTCGGGGGCACATTTCTTGAGAACAATCGGCGGGATTCCGTCGGAGCCACAGGCTTTGTTGGTGTTGAGACCCAGCAAAATCTTTCTGATAGTACGTTGGCGAAAGGTGATCTCGGCATGTGACTGTCAATAGGTGTAATGTTCGGGGGTTGTTTTCCGATGAATCCAGAGTGGAATTTCCAGCAACTGGGTGCGCAAAGATATTGGCTTTTCCTGGGCAGTCGTTGCTAGTGTTCCATCTTCTTTGGTTAGAGGAGGAAATGAGCTGGAAGTGAAGTTTCTTCCCACAGCTTTGGCGAAAGACCAAAATGAACGGGATCCGTTAGGACATTCAGCAAGTTTTGATCTTATTTTGGCATTGTGGGCATCTTTTGAGCATTCTATTGTCTCTTTGCATATGCCTCTAGCCTCGACATATGCTGCTCTGGTCTCAGGGCCCGGATTTTTAGCCATCGATGGTATGCTGCCTGTTTGGAAGCCACAGCTCTAGAGCAGTTTCTGTTAAACCAGGTCTTATCGGATGATGTTCTTCTTTCGGTATTCGGTATGTAAGTTTGCATCCCAACATGATGATTTCAGAAATTGTCTCAGCACATCGTGTTGGATCTACTGAAGAGAAACAAATCTCTTCCATGGAAACGCTGAGAAAAACATCGAAGACCTTCCCAGTCGGCCGAATTGTAATGCCACATGAGACGGGGTGGTATTGTGCAGCTCGATGGTAAATGGAAAGAGCATGTTGTGGAGATGAGGGTGTGATCAGAGTTTTCAAGTGGGGCACAAACTTCTATTCTATACGGGTCAGGATTGGTGGTGAGGAAAAGATCCAATGTATTGGCAGACTGGTTGTTGACATCAGGGATGCGGGTTGGTAGCTCGACCAGTTGTTCTAGACCATGAGTGATGGCGAAGGCCTCGGCTTGACGACCCGCATCATCTGTTTTGTTAGAAATTTGAGCCAGGCAGCGTTATGTACATTAAAGTCTCCCATGATTATGGTTTCAGCTGTTGGATGGTTCTCCTGAATGTAGTCCAGTTTGAGTGATAAAAACTCAAAGAGGTCGTTATATGAAGGTTCATTAGGTGATAGGTAAAGGCAGCAGAGGAACTTAGTCAGTTTGGTATCAGATAGCTTGAACCACATCACATCAAAGTCTTTCGGTTCCAAACTCTCTTCACGCTGGCATGAAAGGTTAGCCTTAGCGTAAAGGCAGACTCCACCTTTGAACCTGAATCGAGAATGGAGTTCGTAACCAGGACAAAGCATATGGACCTTGTTGGTGGACGAGTTTACTTGTGTTTCTGTTAGAGCCAGAATATCCGGTTTTTTCGTCTGTAGGTGATGGTGGACGTCATTGATGTTCTTGTTGAGTCCGCGGATGTTGCAAAATTAATCTTTAATGTTGAGTCCCCTCGAGTACCTCTCGCCCGAAATCCGAATGGAGAGGTATTTTGCTTCCGAGTGTTTTACCTAGGAGACTTCATCATTATTACTATTAGGATGCACCTGAAAATAAAGGAGGAATTGGGGAAAAGGAAAGAGGGAGACCGGAAAGTATCGACCGAACACTGAAACATGGAATGATCCATTTCACAGCACACAAAGTCGATATGGTGGTATTTCACCGGGCGATGAGACCATCTTCCACCTACGGTTATCCTTTTAGTCGCCTCTTACGACAGGCAGGATTTACCATGGGGCTTTTCTAAAGCCGACCCCATACAGCTGAGTATGTGAAAGATCTCTCTGAAAAACTTGCAAAAACTTTGAACGAAGAAAATTCCGAGATTTTCGAGATTTTCAACTGACAACACTATTGGCAAAAGGTTTTATTCACGCCAAAAAACGAAAACCCCTACAATCAAACGTCGTTTATAAAATCAACTGTTATAATTGTCCAAAATGCTACGTTGGTCAAACAGGCCGATATTTAAAAAAAACGCATATCTGAACACGATAGACAGTAGAACATACTAGAGAAAATGGCCATTCTTTTGATTTCGAACACCCCATCATCCTTGATAAAAAAACTCTTCCTCTCAGAAAGACTTCTAAGGGAAATGATCGAAATTGTCCACCAAGACACCGTCAATACTAGGAGAGACATAGAAGGATTGAACACGTCCTATTTCAACTTGATAAGTCAGATTCCTAAATGATTTGTTATCGTTTTTAACCACAATTGTTTTTGTCCATCAATAAAAGAACCATATGGTTCACGGATATTTTTTAAATTTTATCTGAGTATTCGTTTGTCTCGCACTTGATGTTAAACCTGTTGTCCCGTGAAAGTGTTTTTCGTTAGTATCTAGAATGTCTGTTTATGTATTATTTTTATTTACATCCAACTCGAATTTTTGGTGAGTCTTTCCTTTTTTATTAATCTATTTTACTGTGAAATGTTCCAATTCTCGTGGTCACATGTTTCTTTATTTTTACTATTTCTTAACCCCTTCAACTTACAAAAACTCATTGTTACAGAGCCCTGAGGATGAATTTAATAAAATTCGAAACGTTGGCAAGGAAACAATAGTTTTTCTTCAATAAAATTGATCCAAATCCCAACAAACCTCCTCAATATTATATGTTTAAATCACTAAACTTACTAAAATCATGAATAACGCTTGCAACTCTGTAATTATCTTGCGCAATCGGCGATGGATCTGAACTTGTTACGTCACATCCTGGCGCGGTTTTCGCAGTGTTCAAACAGGAGCATTTCTTTGGGAATTTTTTTGGCAACACTATTTCGAAAAGAAAAAATCCAACCACTTTTCTTATCGTTCTGGATATTGTGGTATTTTTTCCAGAAATTAGTGATCACGCCCATGTCGCGGGTGGAGGTGGATCAAATTTCAAATGGGAAGAAAAACTCTTGTTAGTTACAAAGATGTAAAACTAAATAAAAGCTTGTGAAAAAAAACACGATTCAAACGATTGAATCTTTGAAACTCGCCTGTGGGAAGTAAATAATGGTTCAATCGTGAATTTTTAGGAATATGTGTTTGCCGAATCAATAAATTGTGATACCAAGGTATACTTATCTAAAACTTTCAACCATTGCTAAATCACCCTATATAAGAAAAGTGTGTTTTATGAAGCAGTCATTACTCAAGGCCACCTTCTTTATATATTCAGTTTTACCTTTGATTCATTCAGATAATTCTAGGTACCACTTACGATGGGACAAACAATCGAAGAGTATTTTAATTTTGTATTTCCGCTGGTCAAAGAAGCAGGGGCGGTAAGTTCAATACTGAAAGTACTTAAATTTTTTTAAATATTTATTTTTCCTAGGAACTTCTAACAGCGAAAGGTTATGAAGTGGAACATAAAAAGGAAATTTACGATCTAGTGACAGTGTACGACAGGAAAATTGAAGATGTTCTGATCAAACAAATCAAAGCAAAGTGGCCACATCACAAGTAAGTAATAATATTTTCAACGGGGCATGGCTAATGTAGTTTTATGTTCACCATCAAGGTTGTTGAGGAATATTTATTAATGTATTGAATGCAGTAATTGTATGAATTATTTCAATGAGAGGGGTTTTCCTACAGTATTTGCTATGCAAGTTTGGATTTTTTAAAGAACATTTAGTCGTTATTGAACAATAACAATATTTTTCTCTCTACTGTGAATAAAACGAAGTATTGTTAGGAAGGAAAAATAATATGTTTTTAGGAAAGTCATCTTTAGCTTTGATTGTCATTTAAAACACATCATAGAATGATCATTTTCTCATCATTCCTCATATTAGTAAATGTCCTTTTCATATTTTCTTTGATTTTGAACGTACAACTATACTTTGGCGAAACAATTCACTTATTGGAAATTGAATTCACGCTTTCTGTCGTTATGCGGAACAAACGCATATTTACAATATTTTTTAAGAACAAAAATAAATGCTAAACCGTTTTTGTTAGTTTAATGATATGCGCTAATTTCAAATGAATAGCGAGATATTTTGTAATAATTGAAACCTTGACATGATTTCACTTGGTACAAACTGGGCCGCGTTCTGTTGCTGATTATTTTTTATTATATTTTATTATTTGCTGAGATACATAATTCTCTATACAGAGGTAAAGATGTGTTTGTCAAGAGGTATACCTAGGTTTAATTCTCCACAGATAATTTTCCGATTGATTTCATTTGTTGGTATAAAAACTGTTTAACAAAAAATTCAACACTTGCAAATAAAGGAAACTGAAAAGCGAAAAATAAAATAAACATCTTTAGTGTTGATAAATAAGCTCCTAAACTATTTCAAGTAAATAATTCTGAATCACTGCCAAACAAACAACCAAGCAAACTGATTACGGAAAGCGTAAAATGAGGCGCAGCAACGAACAATGATCTGGCTTGGCAAAAAAACGGAATATAGAAATTTTAGAAATTTTGAAAGAAACTGTTTTTTGGTTTCGATAGGTATTGCCTTAGCCTAACTTTCAACGTATATTTCTTTTTCATATTCATACCGCGCAAGCGTGTGAACAACACTTACGGATATAACATATTTTGAGAATACATGATTTTTTTAATTGCTTATATTTTCGAAACCAGTAATCGGATTTTGATAATTTTTTCTGCATGAAAAGCTAATTAACTGTCAATTGAAAATCAATACAGATTTATAACATTTCTGGAACACAAGATGGCGGAGGTTGAATTTTTTTTATCAGTATCCGTGTAGTTTCTTTTTCAATATCTTGGAACAATTTATGAACAAAAGTATTGCTCAAAAAATTTGGCATCTCATTTTAATGACGAATAGCGGTGTATAATTTTTAAGTTGAAGAATACGATATTTGTTCAATTCTGAAAAAGTATTCAAATTTTTTCTAAACATTTTTTTATTTTAATATTTATCATAGACTTGGATGGATTCAAAAAAAACTGGATATAACAACATTTTCTAATATATAATTTTTAAATTAAACATAATCGAGCTTATCAGAAAGAAACATTTGCATTCAATGTCCATTGATATTATATGGAAGTATGCATGGATTTTCAGGTGAATATCATTCAACGTTCTGCGTGGTAATTGCCAGGAAAGTAGTTGTTTTTCACCTGAGATCTACCATTTTCTGGTTCAATTTTATATTGAATCCTTTATGTGAAGAAAACCGTTTAATTCGATTTTTCTATTCATTCCACTTCACATGGCACTTATCTTTCACTATATGCTAGACGGGCTTGCCACTCCTACTGAGAAGGAATCTTTTATTTAGAAACCTATCGAGGTGGGAGATTTTCGGAGTGTTTCTTTCTGTCACTAGGTACCGCCAGTTAAAGTTTATCTTTTCCGGCGTACCTATAGGTGTTACAAGCTCGATGATGGTTGGTTTACGTTGTGTCTCACTGCAGCCAGAGTTCTTTGGACCTTTGGCTGGTTGACTACTCCGTACTGATGAGGGCCAAGAAGCCTGAAACCGGTATGCGGATTGTTAGGTGAACACGGCATAAATTAAACATAATCGAGCTTATCAGAAAAAAACATTTGCATTCAATGTCCATTGATATTATATGGAAGTATGCATGGATTTTCAGGTGAATATCATTCAACGTTCTGCGTGGTATTTGCCAGGAAAGTAGTTGTTTTTCACCTGAGATCTACCATTTTCTGGTTCAATTTTATATTGAATCCTTTATGTGGAGAAAACCGTTTAATTCGATTTTTCTATTCATTCCACTTCACATGGCACTTATCTTTCACTATATGCTAGACGGGCTTGCCACTCCTACTGAGAAGGAATCTTTTATTTAGAAACATATCGAGTTGGAGATTTTCGGAGTGTTTCTTTCTGTCACTAGGTAACGCCAGTTAAAGTTTATCTTTTCCGGCGTACCTATAGGTGTTACAAGCTCGATGATGGTTGGTTTACGTTGTGTCTCACTTCAGCCAGAGTTCTTTGGACCTTTGGCTGGTTGACTACTCCGTACTGATGAGGGCCAAGAAGCCTGAAACCGGTATGCGGATTGTTAGGTGAACACGACATAAATTGAACATAATCGAGCTTATCAGAAAAAAACATTTGCATTCAATGTCCATTGATATTATATGGAAGTATGCATGGATTTTCAGGTGAATATCATTCAACGTTCTGCGTGGTATTTGCCAGGAAAGTAGTTGTTTTTCACCTGAGATCTACCATTTTCTGGTTCAATTTTATATTGAATCCTTTATGTGAAGAAAACCGTTTAATTCGATTTTTCTATTCATTCCACTTCACATGGCACTTATCTTTCACTATATGCTAGACGGGCTTGCCACTCCTACTGAGAAGGAATCTTTTATTTAGAAACATATCGAGGTGGGAGATTTTCGGAGTGTTTCTTTCTGTCACTAGGTAACGCCAGTTAAAGTTTATCTTTTCCGGCGTACCTATAGGTGTTACAAGCTCGATGATGGTTGGTTTACGTTGTGTCTCACTTCAGCCAGAGTTCTTTGACCTTTGGCTGGTGACTACCCGTACGATGAGGGCCAAGAAGCCTGGAAACCGGTATGCGGATTGTTAGGTGAACACGACATAAATTAAACATAATCGAGCTTATCAGAAAGAAACATTTGCATTCAATGTCCATTGATATTATATGGAAGTATGCATGGATTTTCAGGTGAATATCATTCAACGTTCTGCGTGGTATTTGCCAGGAAAGTAGTTGTTTTTCACCTGAGATCTACCATTTTCTGGTTCAATTTTATATTGAATCCTTTATGTGAAGAAAACCGTTTAATTCGATTTTTCTATAATTTTTATGTTGCTTTCAGGTTTTAATAGTAGTAGATTTTTTCAAAAGCAGTAGAATGAGATGAGGAACATATTCTTTGTTTTTAGATATATTTCAGTACTTATTGGTCCCGTCATCACAACAGGGACATCAATTTTTTTTTATGTATCTTCGCCGGTCTTCAAAACCATTTGTTCGAAAGTTTATATATATATATATATATATATATATATATATATATATATATACCGGGTGTTAACTAATCTATTAGACAAGTCATAACTTCTAGAATATTAGGTGTATCAAAATGAGATTTGGTATAGGTAAATGGTATGTATGTGAAGAGGAGAGTTTTCGCATATTAGTCACTTTCCGGTAACTTCCGGCTTCACCGGAAATGGCTCCGGTTTTGAATTTTTAAATGGAACACCCTGTATATTGTAACATTTTTTGATTTCTGAGACAATTCTGGATCAGAATGTGACATTTTAATTTTTTTTTACGCCTACTTCCTTTTTTTAGAGTCACTTTTAATATTGCATCTAGGTGGCCATGATCTGACGTAAACTGATCTGAGGACCTCAGGTGATATCAGAAAATTACAATCGCAAAATTTTAGTAACTAGTATGATAGATAGGAATAAGACAAGTTGGCAAAATTACATTTTCGTGTCTAACTATAATTTTTCCAATAGCGACCATTTTTTGACAATCACTTTCCGACAAAAGGATTTTTTACGAATCTAACGATACTAATTTATTTGCGATTAGATCAAAAAAATAAGAAAACAAATTAAATATTACTAAGGAAAATACTGGATAATAATTTATTTACTTTTGTCAAGTGTGCCATGGATAATAATTTATTTACTTTCACTGTAGTGAATTTTGGAAGTGCATTCCTCCTTGTTCAAGACACATTTCAGCTCGTTCAATTGTTTCTCTCAACACGTTTCGTAACATTTGTAGTCTAGTTAACAAGTGCTTTTTAGGTCAAAATTTTTTCGCATTCTCCGAAAATTATGATTGAGGTGTCATTCGATTCGGAATGGCATGTAGATATTTTTTGGGAAAATGCTAAGGCCGCTCGCAAAAATTGCAATAGTTATAAACAATTAAGTGAAAAAAAAAGGGGGGTTTGGTTTTTCGCCAATATCTCAAAAACAATTCGAGATAATTCAAATTTGAAAAAAGACACAAAAAGACGAGGAAATTTCCTTAGAAAAAGTTCCGACTCCCGGAACTCTAGGACCAATATTTATAATTTTCCCAGAGGGTTGAAAATATGCCCGAAAACGGGTACTCCGGCTTGCGCAAGCCACGTCCCCTTCGGACCTTTAATAAATAAATATTATTTAAACTTATTAAACATAAAAATAAAAAAATGCAAAATTCAGGCGTCTGCAGGATAGATCAATGAACAATAATACGTGGTGCAAAAATATTTATCGCGATTTTTCAATAAGTTATCCATTAGTTGATTAACAATTTTTGTAGCACGAACATTAACATTGCAAGTGCGATAATTGTTAAACTATTAATCTGAGAATGTTTTTCTTTCGTGGAGCTATTTCTCAAAGGTCTGAGAATAGATTCCCGTTAGAAAAATTTAAAAATTGTTAATTTTTGTTTTGTTATTCAAAATTTACTAAGGTGAAAAATTATAAAGTAAACAAAAAATTTTTTATTATTTTTAAAAAATTGTTTAAAAAATGCGTTGTTTATGAGATAATTTAAAAAAAAAATTATAACATAATCTTTGATAATAATTATGATTTTTCAAACAAAAACAGTTTCTTAAAAAAAAATGTTATTGTTTAAAAACGCATTTGTTAAATAACATTTTTTTCCACTTTTATGAAAATTAAGGTACCATTTTTTTCAAATCATTATTTATCTTGGTCTTCGATATAAAAAAAACCGTTTAATATTTAAATTTTCATTGTTTATTTAATAAACAATTTGTTATAAACAAATAAATTATCTCTTTGTATTTTTTTTCATTTTTCTACTCAAAAAAAACAGAAACAACCATTTATTATTTAAAAAAAAAAAATATTTATATTTTTTATTGAACTTTAAATTTTCTGTTCTCTTTCATTTCACCACTCTGACCTGGTTTTTTATGTTTAATTTTATTATAACTTTTTAACTAATAGATACAAGGAAAAAATTCAAGACTTATTTATTCTTTATTGATTAAACAACAAATTATGCCAAAACTGTTTTCTACTTTTATGTCTAAATATCTTATAAACTAATATAACTATGACCATACAACTTATGTAACTTTTTATCTAACGTATATTTATCAACAATTTTAGCTTATAAATTTTAGTTTTGCTCGGTAATTTTTTTAATTATGAATAAAAATAAGTTTGAAAAAAAAATCTCCAAGTTTATTAGCCTAAGGATCTTAGTAACTTAAAATTAATTAGAAATGTTATTTAATTCAAGTGAGTTTATTTATAAAATATTGTAGATTTTCTTTTTCTGAAAGATTATTTTTATATACAAATGGTATAAATTAAATAAATAATTGAGTCAGAGCTTCAAATTTGGGCTTGATTTGTTGTTTAATTAATAAAGACTAAAAAAGTCTCAAATTTTTTCCTTGTATCTCCATTAGTTAAAAAGTTATAATAAAAAATTAAACATAAAAAACCAGGTCAGAGTGGTGAAATGAAAAAGAACAGAAAATTTAAAGTTCAATAAAAAATATAAATATTTTTTTTTTCTAAAAATAATACATGGTTGTTTTTGTTTTCTTGAGTAGAAAAAGAAAAAAAATACAAAGAGATAATTCATTTGTTTATAACAAATTGTTTATTAAATAAACAATGAAAATTTAAATAATAAACGTTTTTTTTAATATCGAAGACCAAGATAAATAACGATTTAAAAAAAAATTGTTCCTTAATTTTTATAACAAGTGGTAAAAAAAATTTTATTTAACAAATGCGTTTTTAAGCAATAACATTCTTTTTTTAAGAAACGTGGCTTGCGCAAGCCGGAGTACCCGTTTTCGGGCGTATTTTCAACCCTCTGGGAAAATTATAAATATTGGTCCTAAAGTTCCGGGAGTCGAAACTTTTTGCAACTTTTTCAAATTTGAATTATCTCGAATAGTTTTTGAGATATTGGCAAAAAACCAAAATCCCTTTTTTTCCACTTAATTGTTTATAACTATTGCAATTTTTGCGAGCGGCCTTAGCATTTTCTCAAAAAATATCTACATGCCATTCCGAGTCGAATGACACCTCAATCATGATTTTCGGAGAATGCGAAAAAATTTTGACCTAAAAAGCACTTGTTAACTAGACTATTGAGGCGTTACACTTCTAAATGCCCGTAGAATTATTTCTTCTAAGATTTCAAGAGTGGATGCGGCATAGTAAACCTTTTCTTTAACATATCCCCAAATGAAGAAATCGGGCACAGTGAGTCCGGTGAGCGGGCAGGTCACCGTACTGAACCATTGGTTGAAATAACTCGATTATCAAAATGCTCTATGAAGTAATTGAGAACTCTGGTATTATGAGGGGGTGCTCCATCTTGTTGGAAGTAAATTCGCCGTAAAACTGCTAAAGGTAGATTATTAAGGTGATCCTCGATTTGATTTTGAAGAAAACTGTTCTTGAAACAATATTGGCCCAATTATTCTGTTTTCAACGTTACCAGCCCAGACATTGACGCCAAACCTTTCTTGAAAATTGCCCTCTATCATTGCATGTTGATTTTGTTGGGCCCAGTACCGAGTATTTTGCTTATTGAACATACCATTATTTGTGAATCGTGATTCGTCGGAAAATAGAATAAAGTTGATAACATTTGGGTTAACTCTATGATTTTGAAGCAGTCAATCACAAAAAAACACTACCATCGTCTGCATACAAATGTTGATGTAACTGCTATTTAAATGCTCGATATCCGTGCTTTTTCAGTATTTTTCTAGCTGATTCGTGACTTATCTGCATTTCTTGACTAATTTCACTTAAAGAAACCGTTTTATCAACCTCAACCATAGCAATAACGTTAATCTCAGTCTGTTCCGCCACTCGATTTCCTTCTTGCCTAAAACGATTCTCAACATACGGAAAATACTGATGGGCTTAATGTTGCCGATTGGGATATATCTGAGCATACAACTCAGCAGCATTCCTTGAATTTCTATGAAATTCCTCAAATATTAATAACATATCCACTTTTTCACTTTGAGTATACATTATTTTGAAGAAAAATTAAACTGAAATTTAACGAAAATTTAGAAACTTTTACTTTCTGCTCATAAAGCTTATGTCAGTGTCATTACCTAAGTGAGTGTTTTGTTTTCCAAAGAAGACTTGATAAAAATACCTGCAAAATATTATGCATCATGCCTATCTATGGCACACTTGACAAAAGTAAAAGAATTATTATCCAGTGTTTTCCTTAGTAATATTTAATTTATGTTCTTATTTTTAATCCAATCGCAAATAAATTAGTATCGTTAGATTCGTCAAAAAATCCTTTTTTCGGAAAATGGTCGCCATTTGAAATGAAAGTGTAAATACTATCACTAAAACTTTAATGTAATTTTCTGGCATCACCTGAGGTCCTCAGATTAGTTTACGTCCGATCATGGCCACCTAGATGCAATATTAGGTGACTCTAAAAAAATTAAGTAGGCGTAAAAAGTTTTTAAAATGTCACATTCTGATCCAGAATTGTCTCAGAAATCCAAAAATGTTACAATATACAGGGTGTTCCGTTTAAAAATTCAAAACCAGAGCCATTTCCGGTGAAACCGGAAGTGACCGAGAAGTGTAAAATATGCGAAAACTCTCCTCTTCACATTACAATTACCTATACCAAATCTCATTTTGATGACTTGTCTAATAGATTCGTTGACACCCGGTATAGCACGACCGAATCCTCTAGAAGAGTCGCGATCTCTAGAGAATGACCTCGAAGGTTCCATGACGTCATCGATCAACGACCGCTTCAATGTACACAACGTCTGTCTCGTTTATGACAAATAATGCAGGGACGGACCCGCTCATTTCCGTAACAATATAAAAGTGTGAAATATTTACTGCTTTTTGTTGTTTTAAACATATGTATTTATTCCACATTTAATCTCAAACTACACATGATCCCTACTATTCGCTTCTATTTCTCATTTGCTTTTCATTTTTCGAACGAAAATCATTTGTAGATTACGAGATTGGTCGGTATAACTATATAATAGTTATTTGTGCAACCATTTGGGAAAAGCACTATTTTTCGTGATGAGCGAATTTCTTCGGAACGAGCGAAGCGAATTCCGCAAAAGAAAGCGAGTTACGAAAAATATTGTTTCTCAACGTGTTTCACACAATATTTTTTCTAATTTTGATATAATGTGATCCTTTTTCAAGTTAGAAATATAAAAAATATATATTTAAAAAATGAAGAACACGCTTTTAACGCACTTGAAATTTAAAAATAATTTTAATATTCAACTACGATGAATATTTGAATAAAAAAATAAAAAACCATTTCTCAATTTCAAAGTGAAAAATATAAAAAAATCGGTAGGCGTGGGGATTCGAACCCACGCTAACTTTTGAGATCCAGAGCTTAGTCTAGCGCCTTAGACCGCTCGGCCAACTGGATGACATTAATTGTCAAACGCATTACTATAATTTAACGTAAGATAGTTTTTTCATGTACCTGCTTCCTGTAAAAGGGTATCGCTTTCAAGCTAACAAGTACGCATACGTTCTCAACTACATATCACACTACTCATACTCAAAATTTCAGCTTTGCTAAAATGACGTAGGTTTACCGGCTCTGGTATCTTGGAAGATTTTAATTTATTTCGACAAAGCACCCCACGCTTTTTGGCATAGTCCTTGAATATTAAAATTATTTTTCACTTTTTAGTGCAGTAAAGAAGTACTTCAAGTAGTTTAGACTGGCAACATGAAGTCTGGGAATGTGGTTTTTACTACACGGTATACATAATATTTTTCCGAAAGTCGAAACTTATTCAAAGGACATGAATTAATACAATCAACTTCTTGAAATTTTGAAAAAGGCATTATTAATTTTATTCACAAATAAGGGATGTCATGAAATATTTGTTTTGTAACTGTGGAAATAATGTAATATTGCATTGTCAAACTTGACGCATGAAGAGTTTATATTTGGCGTTATCCCATAGTGTTTTCCGCGTTTTCGAACGTTCTAAAAAGCAAAAGTAAAGTGTATAAATATGAGTGATGATGAAATGTTCCATTTCTGGCACCCCCCAAACTTACGAAGGCATTGGTTTTGTTGCCAACAAATTCCAGAGAAAAATACAACTATTCATACAATCATTTCATGGAATATCGTAAAAATAAAAATGCAAGTTCTTTCTCAGAAAATGTTGTAATGGACGGAGAGCTGGCTACGAAAAATAAAAATGATAAGGTACAAGGAAAGTTTTTACATAGAAACCTTCCTTACCTTCTGAGTGTGTAGCTCTGCAGGCAGAAGTCAGTCCCGGGGCTGGAAGCGGGGGCGGGCGGTCAAAGATTTTTCCAGAGCGCCGCCCGGCGCTCAGATAACTCCAAAAACTTTTTAATTCAACAGGGCCTCGCAGCCCATTTGAATGAACGCTCGCTTTCAAAGTGCAAGGACCTGGGTTCGATCCCGAGCTGAGTCACGCATTTTTTTTTTCTATTACACTCAAATCAACCAAAAACTTCTACAAGTCACCAAAATATATTACCTCAGAACATTCACCCTCACAACCCCTCAAGACACAAAACAGCATTTTCACAGAGCATGACTTGCTCCGCAGCGGCCGAAGGCTGCTGAAAATTTTTATGAACCTTGTTTTTCGGCGTACGTTTTTTAGGAAATAGATCTAATTTGTTCAACGAAAGTATTATCCGTAAATTTCAATTGTTCTATCAATTTATTTTTACATAGGATATCGCAAAACATCGCAAGGCGACCTCTTCACAGGGACATTTCGCCATTTTATCCTTGAAATACATAATTAAATGCATTGTAAATAATAAATTACGAGATGTACCGTACTGTGTAGATAATAAATATATTTTATAAACAGGGTTATTCATTGGGAAATGCGCATACAGTAAGGGTAGATGGAGGACACCGATATGCTTCTAAATAACCTATATTTTATGGGTTTATCGTTCTTTATAACCAAGATACAGGGTGATTTATTAATTTCCCCATTTTTTCAATTGATCATAACTTATGAATCACCCTATACATTTTTGTAATATTTGGTTCGTCTGTTCTTTGTCCATAGTGGTGTCGATTGACATAATAAAAAAAAGTCTTATTTCAGGTCCGGCCTTAAAAACATTAATAAGTAGGTTTCTAGTTGACAACATCTTGTATATCAATATTTTAAAAAACTATTTTTAAAATTGGAAAGAGCAGAATAAATAAGTAATACTAAATAAATGTGTTTAGTATTTCCGCATACAAATTTATTACTTAGTAACTTGAGTCAAATCTAGATCTTTCGATAATGAGGTGGCACAATTTTTTTTTTCCCAAATGGTCCTTTTCCAGCTTTAATCCATAAAATCGTCAACTATTTCTTATACTCCCAATTTCTGGACATGGGTATATGGGACAACTTATTATTATCAATAACTAACTTTCAGACACCCTGTATGCGTAAAAAATTATCATAACATTTGTTCATTGCGTTACATTTAAAAAAAATTATAAAAAAGAGGAAAAATGCCCATTTCGAAAAAAGCATAACTTTATTTTAAACAAAAATAACGTTGCAACAAATCTACATTTTAAAGGTTAAACATAACAGAAAATCAAAAAAAAATAATTTTGTCTGTACGTATTGTTTAATTTAGTAAATAATACACATTTTTTTGTGTCTAATTCTTCTCGTTTAACTCAATACAATTTGTTGCAACGTTATTTTTGTTTAAAATAAAGTTATGCTTTTTTCGGAATGGGCATTTTTCCTCTTTTTTATAATTGTTTTTAAATATAACGCAATGAACAAATGTTATGATAATTTTTTTACGCATACTTTCAAACACACTACTAAAAAAATTACAATAACATTTGTTCATTGCGATACATTAAAAAAAATATATAAAAAAGAGAAAACATTTCCATTCCGAAAAAAGCATAACTTTATTTTAAACAAATATAACGTTGCAACAAATCTACATTTTAAAGGTTAAACATAACAGAAAATCAAAAAAATATAATTTCGTATTGTTTAATTTAGTAAATAATACACATTTTTTTTGTGTCTAATTCTTTTCGTTTAACTTAATACAATTTGTTGCTACGTTATTTTTGTTTAAAATAAAGTTATGCTTTTTTCGGAAAGGGCATTTTTCCTCTTTTTTATGTTTTTTTAAATGTAGCGCAATGAACAAATGTAATGATAATTTTTTTACGTATACAGGGTGTTTGGAAGTTAGTCATTGATAATAAAGATTTGTCCCAAATATGGGCATGTCCTCTCGTTTTTCAATAAGGTTGAGATCCAGAAATTAGGAGAATAAGAAATAGTTGATGATTTTGTGGATTAACGCTAAAAAAGTACCATTTGGGAAAAAAATAATTTTGTGCCACCTCATTATCAAAAGATCTAGATTTGACTCAAGTTACTAAGTAAAAAAGTTGTATGCGGAAACACCTAATACATTTCTGCTCTTTCCAAATTTGTAAATGATTTTTTAAAATATTGATATACAGGGTGTTGTTTCGACTCGAATCCTACTTATTAATTATTTTTATGGCCGGACCTGGAATAAGACTTTTTTATATTATGTTAATCGACACCACTGTGGACAAAGAACATACAAACCAAATATTACAAAAATGTATAGGGTGGTTCATAAGTTATGATTAATTGAAAAAATGGGGAAATTAATAAATCACCCTGTATCTTGGTTATAAAGAACGATAAACCCATAAAATATTGGTTATTTAGAAGCACATCGGTGTCCTTCATCTACCCTTACTGTATGCGCATTTCCCAATGAATAACCCTTATAATTCGAATTGAATTTGAATCTGGTCAAACGCGTTAATTTTTAATGAAAATAAAATCTTTTGAGTGCAGCTTTGAAATTTTGTCGGGGATTAAACGTTACAAGAAGTTCGTAAAGTTGTAAGAACATTGTTCGAATTTTAATGACAATGTGCAGGGTTTTTTTTATATTATTTACGGCTTAAGAAAGCTGTACATAATTTGGTAGAAGGCAAAATTATGGCTAAATATATACAAAATGATAATATCGCTCAAACTTTTTTTTTATGCAGTGTTGGCAATTTTTTTTGTGTTATTAAAATTTTCAATTAATTAGACGAGTAGACAAAACGGTGGAAAAGTATAAATATAATATATGAGGGGTTGTGAGGGTGAATGTCTGAGGTGATATATTTTGGTGACTTGTAGAAGTTTTGTGATTAATTTTACTATCATAGAAAATAAAAATAAAAAAATTGCGTTACCCAGCTCGGGATCGAACCCAGGTCCTTGCACTTTGAGAGCGAGCGTTCATTCAAATGGGTTACGAGGCCCTGTTGAATAAATAATGTGTTTGGAGTTATCTGTGCGCCGGGCGGCGCTCTGGAAAAATTTTTGACCGCCCGCCCCCGCTTCCAGCCCCGGGACAGACTTCTGCCTGCAGAGCTACACACTTGTCAGAAGGTAAGGAAGGTTTCTATGTGAAAATTTCCAATGTACCTTATTATTTTTAATTTACGTCAGCTCTTAGATAATAAAGACATACTTCTTGGATCTTAGTTCAAAGATGAAATCTCCATCTTTGTGGGCGAATTGTTCAATGCTGAAGGCACCCCTTACAATTAGACATGATGTGGATATATTCAAATATCCAAAAAGTCGTTCATTATTAAAACGGCAGGCAGAAGGTTATAGGTAAAAATTATAACTAAAGAAGAAATAATATGAAGTTGGATTCATATGCAAGCTTTTCGCATCGAAACACGTTCAACTTTTATTGAAGAAAAGCGCCGATTTTGTCGGGTTTTATGTTTCGTGACAACCTTTTTCTGTTTTTTTGTGTTTTATACGGTTCTAATCAGTAATCACAAACATAACCTGAAATAATGAAATTAAAATAGTTGTTAAGTTGTACCCACCTCAAAGTGAGAGCTAGAGTCTCGTTGAAGGTGGTATGTCATATTGGCTCATGTAATCTTTCTAGTGAGGGACTTATCAACTGCATGAGATACTCAAATTGAACTCTATTTACCCTAAATAAATTTTTGTAAATGGGTATTATACAACTGCATTTCTACCATGATGTTTGCTGCAACACCTTGAGCTCTTCTGACTTCTTCCTCATTAATTCTCCTTAATTACTCATTATTTTACGGTAATAAGATGAAACTACTAATTGAATCATGTCGCTTTCGAAAGTATAAGCCATAAGTGAACTTCATTTGAAGAACAAATTAATCAAATTAAAAAGTCACCTACGACAGATTTCATACGAACAGGACGACGAATATTTAAGCTTCCCGCGGAAAACGAAAGCTTGCATATGAATTCGTCTTGAGGAAATATTTTTCCATGCAGTAAAAAAAATATTTCATTACAGTTATTTTCCGTTGCCTGGCAACGACTAAGTGTAAGGAAATATTGACTTTGTCTTTCAAAAATGTTAGCAAAAATGTCAATATTTCTGATGGTAAAAATATAATTCCATATTAGTATTCAGTAACGAAAATCACGTAGATATTTTGCAAAATATAGTAAGTACTTACTACTACTATAGATAATGACTAAGGAGACTTGGAACTATAAACATGGCTCATAACTAGATGACAATGCAATATTATAGCTATTAATATAACGAGATTATTATGCGATTTATAATAGTCGAGGACATTGCTAGGTGACGAGGCGATAGCCGAGTCACCCGCAATGTCCGAGACGGTGTTGAATCGCTAATAATCGAGTTACATTCAAAGCTTTATCGTATCATTGACAACGGCGATGCGAAAATAGAAGCAACAAGGTTTTAGGTCATTTTATTTTGGCATTTCAAAAAGTCATCATTAAAATCATGCAAGATTTTGATATTCCTGACGATATATTAACTGCAGCCAACACTATAAGGTTGAACTTGCTTCCGGACAAATCTAAAATCCATTATGAAAAAGAATATCGGCAGTTTTGAAACTCTCTGATGATCGTGGACGCTAAAGGCAAAGGTGTATCCATCAAATTTGCAAACTGTCAAAATATTGTTTTACATGTTCATGAAAACTAGTTCTAATATTATTTGGTATCTAACTTATTATGCTTTCGTAACTAACGTATTAATAAATTATGGTAACTAATGTATTATGAGTAACTAAGGTTTTATGTGTGTTTGTTTGTTTGGCGGGAATAATAATAGGAGCAATCGATTTTAAACTAATGTAACGTAAATAAACTTAACTTGGTTTAACTAATTTATTTAACACTTAATCTACAACTTAATTTATATTACTACGCCACTGTGTAGCTCGATGGTATGGGCTCGTTCAGACTGTCTACTCCCTCTTGAGGGCTGTCTATTTATCTCCGATACAGCATTCTCGATGTTTCGAATTCGGACGGTTGGCGACGGCATGTTCCAATTGTTTCCAATTGACCGTTGTTTTCGCGGCAGAACGACTGGACTGTTCTCGAACATCTCCGGGATGATCTCATCGCTGTCGACGGCAACACGCGAGGCGACAGGTCCGGCCTAGGTTCGTTACATTGCCCTTCTTAAAGACATTTCGTCCCGAAATTTCATCCTTGGAGTGTGACGATATCTGCATGACTCCCCATATCTGCACCGTGAAGTTCGATGGAAGTAACACTCCACGGTCTTCATGATCGGTCGTGGAAGAGGGTTACAGCAAACCAAAATCCTGACGCCGCTGGATCTGAATATCGCCTCCAGCATACTTCTTATGACTCTCCAGTCCAACCCATCAATACCACAGGATAGTTTTGGAATTGCTAGATCCGCCAGATTCTGGTCCACCATAGTATCTCTTAGTTTGGTGAGACTCTTCCAGACATCTTCATAGGACGGTTTATCTTGGGAATGCCTCTTGGTAACTAGGTAGTAGATGTTTCTCTGGCCTTTCTTCAACTGTAGCACCCCACCAACTTCTGATTCTGCTCCCGCAGTGTTTGGAGTTGACCAAATTTCTTGGAGAACACTACGGCAATGCCCCTGGACATTCGAAGATCTTCGCACACAGTGCGCTAGTGCGTAGTCAGCAGGCACCTCGAAAAGGTCTCGTGACTCCTCTAGTAACCCCATGTAGAACTTTCTGCCCGTTTGAATACAAGGACATAAACTTCTCGAACGTCATATCATCCTCCGGTGGCTTGAGGGTGCGAACTTGGTCATGGTTTCCAGCGTAAGGGCCAACCTGTTGAAATGGACGACCCTTGGTTTCTCGGGTGGCTTATGGATTCGGTACACAAGGTCGTTTATCCTTTTCACGATCTTATACGGGCCTTCCCACGAGTTCCGCAACTTGGTGATAGTCCACGACGACGTTTGGGGTTGTACAGCCAAACCAGGTCATCAACCTTAAATCCTCCAGCGTCGGCCTTGATGTCATAGGTCTTCTTCATTTTATCGCTGGCACTCTGATGTTCAACCGACTCGTTCGTGGATGTCGTCCATTCTCTGCCGAAGTTTGCTGACGTAGTCCTCTCCCGCAGTGTCTTGTCCTGGCGGTATCCCAAACTTCAGGTCACAAGGCAGTCGCAGTTCTCGGCCCATTATAATACTAGCAGGAGTTTGACCGGTTGACTCGTGTACTGCGGATCGATAGGCCATCAGGAACAAATGAAGATACTGGTCCCAGTCTCTTTGATGGTCAGAGACAACCTTGGACAAGTGGCGGTTGATCGTCCTGTTCATCCGTTCCACCATTCCATCGGACTGCGGATGTAGGGCCGTGGTTCTTGTCTTGCGGATGTTCAGCAGTAGACATATTTCTTGGAAAAGGTTGATTCGAAATTTCTGCCTTGATCCGAGTGCAGCCCATTGGAATACCGAATCGACATATCCATCTTTCACCAAGACGTCGGCGACGGTGATGGCTTCCTGGTTGGCAGGGCATAGGCTTCCGCCCACTTACTGAAGTAGTCCATTGCCACAAGGATGTATTTATTCCCGTGGTCGGATACAGGAAACGGGCCGGCGATGTCAATGGCGATTCTCTCGAACGGGCTGCCTACGTTGTACTGACGCATCGGGGCCTTGGGTCGTATTCGAGGTCCATTGCTAGCAGCACATACAGCGCACTTTCTGCACCAGTCCTGACGTCAGCTTGACAATTGGCCCAGTAAAACCGCTGCCTCACTTTCTGCAGGGTCTTCGTCACTCCCAGATGTCCTCCGGCGACTCCATCATGGATTTCCTGCAGCACTTCCTCTCTTCTGTTCCTGGGAACAATGATTTGGCGTCTGTCTTCCCACCAATATCGGCCTCCAACACACGTTTCAGGATCCCATTGTCCAGAATAAGAGAGTTCCATTGTGCCCATAGGACTTAACAGCCGGCGAGTAACCTGCGACTTCCTGCCATGATGGTCTTCGATTGCCCTTCTTCCAGCTGACGACTAAGCCAAGGTCGGGGTCTCTCTCTTGGTCTTTCTGGATCTTGCTGTCATTCCAGTTGTCATCCATTGCCGCGGTTCTACAAAGTGTTGCTTCTTTCTTTTGCTCGTCGGCAATGAGAGCAATCATCTGGACATGGTCTTCGCGACAAGGCATCTGCATTCTTATGGCTAGTTCCGGCTCGATGTTCGATCTCGAAATCGAATTCTTGGAGTTCTCGATCCAACGTGCTACTTGACCCTCAGGATTTTGAACTGTAAGAGCCATTTGAGAGCTGCATGGTCAGTTCTCAACAGGAATCTTCTTCCATACACGTACTTGTAGAAGTGTTCCACTCCCTTTACAACAGCTAACAGCTCTCGCCTGGTGACACAGTAATTGCGCTCTGGTTTGCTGCTGTCTTGCTGAAATAACCAATGACCTTCTCCTGTCCCTCCTGGATCTGAGATAGACAGCTCCAAGTCCCACGTTGCTGGCGTCCGTATCCAAAATGAATTTCCCTTGGGTAGGGATAGCTCAGTATAGGTGGTTGATCAAAGCTCCTTTCAGCTTCCTGAATGAATCTTGACATTCTTCGGACCACTGGAACTTTGTTTGGCCTTCCGTGAGCCTGGTCAGTGGTTTAGCGATGTTGGCGAATCCCAGCACATATCGGCGATAGTATGTGCATAAACCAAGGAAACTTCGAAGTTGGTGAATGTCTTTGGGATGGGCCAACCTTAACAGCTTTGATCTTCTGGTCATCCACCGCTACTCCTTCCCCAGAGACAACGTGGCCGAGGTATCGTACTTCTTTGGAACAGATGGCATTCTTAGGGCTCAGCTTCAACTGGAGTTCCTCAGTCGCAGGAATACTTCCTCCAAGTTTTTCACGTGGTCCTCGAACGATCTGCCGACCACAATTATGTCGTCGAGATACACTAGACACGTGTTCCATGAGAGTCCCTTCAGCACTGTCTCCATCAATCTTCGAATGTGGCGGGAGCATTACAGAGCCCGAATGGCATAACGGTGAACTGCCACAATCCTGAGCCGATGGTAAAAGCAGTCTTTTCTCGATCTTCCTGAGCGAGTTCTACTTGCCAGTATCCACTCTTCAGATCAAGGGTCGAGAAAATCGTGGAACCAGCCAACGTGTCTAGGGTGTCATCTATTCTCGGGAGAGGTAACTGTCCTTCTTCGTGACATTATTGTTGGCGATAGTCTCACAAAAGCGTGTCGATCCATCCTTTTTCTTCACCAGTACGACTGGAGGACCAGGGACTGTCAGACGGTTCGATAACTCCTTCTTTTCCCATCTCGCTGACTATTTTGTCAGCCTCTGCCTTCTTGGCAAGAGGAAGTCTTCTTGCTGATTGCCGGATCGGTGGCACCCCAGTATCAACTTGTGCTGGACCACATTAGTTCGACCCCTTTCCTTGTCCGGTATCGAAGATGTCTTGGTACTTTTGACTAAATCTCTTAGTTTGGGCTGTTGAGCTGGTTTTATGTCTTTGGAAGAGATGGCAACCAATTTCTAGTTCTGTGGGCAAGTTGTTGGTTGGCTAATCGTACCTCGTACGCCCCGGATCACGGATGAAACTGACGAGCAGTGCCCCAAAATTGTTCCTTTCTTCAAGGTCACTGGGAAATAATTGACATTCATGACCCTTACCGGCACAAATTTGTCAGCACGCAACAAGGTCTTCCCTAGTGCAATCCTCGTCCAATTTTTCTCATCATGAAGTTTGGGCTCGAACATCACCACGTCTCCACTGCTCGCACTCCCGTCCAGGCGAGCCTCCAGAATGGTTTCAGCCCTCTCAGGTACGCTTACATCTTCAGCCAACAGCACACGGATCAACTCTTCACTTCTCCCATGAAGTACCAGCTCTTCTCCGTTGACACGTAGGACGCCGTCTTTGAAATCCAATTCAAACCCTCTGGAATTCATGATGTCCATTCCGATGATTGCATCGTCTTCGATGTCCGCTACAAGTGCCTGATGTTTCACTTTAGTGTTGCCCAAAATTATTTCAATCGGTAGCTCGCCATATACAGTAGCTGGCCCCCTGTTGCTGTGCGTAGCTTCCAAGTTGTCGGTTCAATCCGTTCCGGTGTTCTGGCAAAGGAAGGCCGAGAATTGTCCTAGTCGCACCTGTATCTAGCAGCATGGTGCAAGGCTCGTTATTGATGAGACCGTCTACGAAGACACCCTTGTTCTGTCGTTGAAGCATAGCGACATATGCGTTGTTAACCGGGCTTGCGGACACATGCCGACGATTGCCCCTTCTCATCGACCTTTCTTAGTTTTCCTGCATCGGAGTCGATGAATGTTGGACATTTGCTACGCACATGTCCAATTTTGCGACAATTCCGGCATCTTATATGTCTTTTCTCAGGCAACACTTCCTTCATCACTTTTCTTATGGCAGCTTCCAAGTTAGCAGGCTCCTGTGAGTCTTCCTCAATCGTTTGAACTTTACTTTGGCTTTTGCAGCATTGTTTTGCTGCCTCAAATTCCAAAGCTCGTGCCAGTGCGTCTACGAGATGTGTTGGACGAGCTAATATCAACGCTTGTCTGGTTTCTTGGTCACGGAGTCCATCCAAGAATGCCTGAACCGCTAATCGCTCCATTATATTTTCCGGTATGGCTGGATATGCGAGACGAACCAAGCGTGCAATGTCAGCTTTTGAATTTTTTAAGGATTCGCCTGATTTCTGGCAGCGATTTTTCAGTTGGGAGTGGTATACGTGTTCCAAATGCGCCTGCCCATATCGTAATTCTAGATTGTTTAATCAGCTGATCATAGTCCTCCTGTTCTTGGGCGGTAAGAGTTTGTAGAATATTCGTCGCTTCTCCACGTAATGCAAGTGTTAGTGCTACAGCTCTTTCCCTGCATTCCATCCATTTGCTTTGGCTGCTGCTTCAAACTGTCGGCGGTAATTTTCCCATGGAGTTTTTCCGTCGAATTGAGGCGGCTTCATGGAAAGCTTCCCTATTTCAGAAATGACCTTGACATCTTTTATACCCTCTTGAACTTTATCCAAGTTCAAACTCAAGTCCAGCATCGCATTTTTGTTAACCATCTCTGTGGAGGGCGCACTATCAATTCGTTTTTCCAGCTTACTGATCGTTTCCTTTATTTTTTCCATTTCTGTCTCGCTTCCGTCTTTGGTTTCTTCGCTGATTATTTCCTTCATTTTGTCCATCTCTGCCTCGACGGTTCCTATTCTTTTTTCTAGACGATTCGCCACGCCACAGAGTTCTTTTTTAGGCCTTCTGTGTTTTCAAGGAGCTTATCTTCCAGGCTTTCTAGAAGCTTCTCTTCCAGATTTCTAGAATTTTCTAGAAGCTTCTCTTCCAGATTTCTAGCATTTTCTCCAAAGTCCTCGAATTTTGTTGCAGTTCTTCTTTCACGGATTTAGTAGTTTCTTCGAGTTTATTCATTACCAAACTCAAATCACCTCCGGAACTTCGAATAAAAATGTTTCGGGTCCTCACCTTCTTGTATAAGTCCTTCTGCAAGTCTTTCCTGAGTACTTGCTTTTACCCGTTGTTTCCAGTTCCCTTTCCTCCAATCCTGTTTCAATTCCGCTACCTTCAAGTCCACAAGGCGCACTTTTCTTGAACACATTTTGTCTTTGACGAGGTATCAGTCTGTTACACACGAAAAGTTTATCAGTTTGTTAAAAATTCACTTCTGCGAATTCTTTTCCACGGGCCACCAGTCTATTGTCTGTTTCACGCGAAGAGTGTATCAGTTTATATTCCCACGCACAATTGTCCACTTCGCGAAAACCGGGCCACTGTCTATTTTCTGTTTCACGCGAACAGTGTATCAGTTTATATTCCACGCACAATTGTCCACTTCGCGAAACTGGCCACTGTCTATTTTCTGTTTCACGCGAACAGTGTATCAGTTTATATTCCCACGCACAATTGTCCACTTCGCGAAAACCGGGCCACTGTCTATTTTGGGCGTACAAAAAGGTCTATCAATTTATTTTTCTGACTATCCACTCCACGATCACTTGTTTATTTTCAAAATCTCACTTCCGACACCAATTGTAACGTAAATAAACTTAACTTGGTTTAACTAATTTATTTAACACTTAATCTACAACTTAATTTATATTACTACGCCACTGTGTAGCTCGATGGTATGGGCTCGTTCAGACTGTCTACTCCCTCTTGAGGGCTGTCTATTTATCTCCGATACAGCATTCTCGATGTTTCGAATTCGGACGGTTGGCGACGGCATGTTCCAATTGTTTCCAATATTGACCGTTGTTTTTCGCGGCAGAACGACTGGACTGTTCTCGAACATCTCCGGGGATGATCTCATCGCTGTCGACGGCAACACGCGAGGCGACAGGTCCGGCCTAGGTTCGTTACACTAACTTCCCAATGAGCTAGAGACTTGAAACTTTAAACATCGCTCAGAAGTGGATGACAATGCAATATTGACTCGCTTTCTTGTCTGTCTGTTTGTCTGTGATAATAATTGTAAGGAGCAATCTATTTCAAACTAACTTCCCGATGAGCTAGAGAATTGAAACTTCAAACATGGCTCAGAAGTGGATGACAATGCGATATTAACTCGCTTTCTTGTCTGTCTGTATGTTATATTAATAATAGTAAGGAGCAATCTATTTAAACTAATTTTCCGATGAGCTAGAGACTTGAAACTTTGAACATAGCTCAGAACTGGATGACAATGCAATAATAACTCGTTTTCTTATATGTCTGTAACAATAATAATAATAGTAAGGAGCAATCGATTTTAATTGCACTGAAAATGATATGAACTGTTGTGTTAGTTATCTCAACTACAGCTACTCCCTACGTACTATTATCTTTGCATGCGTTGTTTTTCGTTTCAAATCTTACAAGTATTTTCATAGCTATTCAAAATTCCCAATCACAAATTTTCAGGACAATCTGTATGGGGTCAGGAATCTGTATGGAGTTATAAATCTGTATGGGGCTAGAATACATTATTTTATACTTTTTGGTCTGTTTTAAAAGAATATTTAAATAATTATTTCAATATAAAAAATATCTACCTTGAGCCACCATATTATTCTTTCTCGAGAAATGTTTCCTATTAAAATTACTATTTGTTATCATTTTTGTTTGTTTCATATATACAACAGATTCATCGGAGAGGAGGAATCAGAAATAAACGGAATAGCAAACTTAACAGACATCCCAACCTGGATAATCGATCCGATAGATGGTACTGCAAATTTTGTAAGAAATCTGAAAATGACAGGTGTTTCTATAGGACTGGTGATAAATAAGATACAGATGATGGGAATAGTTTATGACCCATTTCTGGACGAATGTTTCACTGCTATTAAAGGAAAAGGTGCCTTTCTCAACGGCGAAAGGATAAAAACCAATGGGCAGAAAGGTGAATAGACAAATATAGATCAGTAAATTTATGATTCCTAAATCTTGCATGATTTTAATGATGACTTTTTGAAATGCCAAAATGAAATGACCTAAAACCTTGTTGCTTCTATTTTCGCATCGCCGTTGTCAATGATACGATAAAGCTTTGAATGTAACTCGATTATTAGCGATTCAACACCGTCTCGGACATTGCGGGTGACTCGGCTATCGCCTCGTCACCTAGCAATGTCCTCGACTATTATAAATCGCATAATAATCTCGTTATATTAATAGCTATAATATTGCATTGTCATCTAGTTATGAGCCATGTTTATAGTTCCAAGTCTCCTTAGTCATTATCTATAGTAGTAGTAAGTACTTACTATATTTTGCAAAAGAGTTATTAATTGCCTTCGAATATGACTAGCCCGAATAAAACCGCGACGTCACAAACCACTTTATGGATAATTATCCAAATTACTGATAATTTGAAGATATGTACACGCTACTTTGGTAGCTGGTATATACTGGGTGACCCAGAGGTGCGGGCAACCTGTATAACGATGGGGCACATTCTAAAAACATTTCTATTTATATTCAGGAAGTCCCAAAATAAGTTCTGTTTTTTAAATGGCAACCCCCCATTTTTGTCACATTTTTGGATTTGCCACTAAATTGTCGATAAAACGCACCAGGGTTTCTTAGAATTATATGCAATAGTTTTTGACTTATGTCAAAATAGCGTCGTGCATAGACCTACAGCAAAATTACAGAACCATTCAAAATAACCAACTTTTTTTCAGTTGGTTCCTTAGGCTTTAGCGCATCTTTTGAGATGCAGGTGAACTGAGTTGATGTTCCATCACGTACGATTTATTGAAAGTTACAAATGGCAATAACTCGACTTTTTCAAATGCAACAACCTATATTTTATTGCATCATTGCATGGCATTTTTCAATAGATTTTTGCCGAAATAGGATTTGTAGGGTCTACTTTATGAAATTCGAGAGATTTTTTGCAAAATAAAAAATAAAAATGTCGTGAAATTTGACAATTCTAAAAAGAATATGTTTCAACAAAATGAAATTGTAGTAGGAGTACATCACAAAGGAATCAATTCTAGTAATCTTTACAAGAACAGTAAACGATGATTAACAGGTAGAAAGTTGAGGAAAGGCTACTTATAAATGCTCAAATAGGTAACCATCATGTCCCACACATGCTGCTAGTCTTCTAGTGAGCACCAAATTCCAGCAAGGCTTCCGTGATCCTGTTTTTCATATCTGAAGTTGTTGGGTGATTTCTGAAAACCCTTTCCTTCACGTACCCCAAAGAAAAAATCTATAGGAGTAAGGTCTGGGGATCGCGCGAGTCAAGGAAAGTAAAACGTTCAAAGTATCGAAATTAAAAATAGAACCAAAACAAGAACCAGAACCCATACCACAGTTTGGTGCTATACTAGAATATTTCTATATAGCATTAAACTGCACCAAAATAATTTGTTTCAACAAAGACAAAAACAACGGTTGAACAAGGATTTATAAAATATTATATAGAAGATGAATAGCTCTCGGAAAGATATTGAACTGAACAAAAAATCCTGAAATTTATGGCAACAAAAGTTGGTCAGTAATGAAAGTTTCTGTGAATAAAAAAAAATTTCGTTGGATAGGAATTCATTCCAAGATTTTTATGTTTTGACGAGTTGAATATTTGCTAGAGTTTCATTATTGAATGTTCATTTCATTTTGTTTTGCATCCCCAAAGGAACAAATATTTTACGTTGGTAATTTAATTTTTGTTCAGTGGAACAAATATGACCATGTACACAATTGAATCGTGCAGAATTCAATAATCAACAATAAAAAAAATATGCCCTGAGAAAAGAAGCTTGAAAATTAACTGATTTAAAATTCAATCAGGATCGTATTTATCACTTACAATTCTGAAGCTTCATCACTGAAACAAAAATTTTAATTTATTTTGTAATTATGTAATTATGAGACGGCATTTTTCTATTCTACTAAGTGATTATTCATTTCACCACCAGTGAGTTCAAACCGATCTCTTAACTTTTGGAATGAAGATAGATACCCGTAAAGTTCTCGCTTCTGGATATTTTTTATGTTCGATTTTCTGCTTGCCAATAAAGGATTTCTGTCTGCTTCGCCAATACAATAGACCACATGTTAAGACTGGGGACAGTTGGTGGACAACCTGAAGACCCCACAACTGATCAGCCATTGTTACGCCACTGGTCTATTATGGAATTATATAATAAGATGGTTATATCCCTCACTAACTGCCCGTGGTAAGCTACAGTAGTAAAAAGTGTGTATGAAAATAAATACCACTCTGATTACTCCAGCTACGCCACTGGCTGGTTATCGGAAGAAATATTCAACACTAATAAACCAATAACGCTAAGTAAGTAAGTAAATCACTATATTTGATTAATCCTGTTTTGTAGAATTGCTCGTCAAAGTAACTACTTTGATGTATAGGGAGCATCAATTCCTCGAGAATAATTGAACCGAGATTGTTTCTCGAGAGCGGCTTCAAGAAATATCCCTTTCTCTATATACTGGGAATGTGGGGCGTTTAGATAGAAGCACGTACCGATCTCAGAAAGATTGTTAAATAATGCACTTGGAAAAGCATTATAATATACATATATATTTTATAATAGTTACATAGCATTTCCATCAGTTCTATATACTGATAAAATGATAAAATAGTCAAAGAACAGTTGAGATTTTACATTAGGTCAGTTTTTGGCATTCTCAAAGTCAAGTGGACTGAATATAAGTAAAAATGCCATCAATTGTTAAACAGACTGTTGATAAATATTATTTGAAAAATAGGGGAACATAAAAATGGAGATACATTTAAAAACATATAAAAATTATAATTGATTCAATTTGCCCAAACATAAATCCAGAAAAATATATGAATATCCAGCCATCAGGTTTCAACACTTATTCACTCGATATTTGTTTTACACGATACTAGTTTAGTTGTATTACTATTTTATTTATTTCCGCGAAAGTTGTTTATTTACTTTTATATCGCACTGTATATTAGACTATAGTTTATTGGTAATGTTTTTATATGAGGCATGCACTCGGTTAGAAGTTTTTGGTGTCTTATATCGTTCTTGAAACATTGATAACGTAATTTTTATTAATATTAAATACTGTTTAACTGTGTATTTACTTTGTAAGTCATTACTCGTGCAGTTCCTGTTTGACTTGTTGAATTCTCCTTCTTAATAATTTCGCAATTTGACTGCAAGATGATTACTTGTCAATGATCTCATGACTGATGACTGTCTAGTCAAGAGCTGTTACTTGGTTGATAGCACCCGTACTTCTATAAGTTATATTGTTATATGATTACTATGTGAAAGTTTGAGCATTTCTCATCTTTCTGCACTACATGTTAATCGAATGAAAGTTTAATACTTCTGAGCATCGTTCCGCATGGTCTCGCGCTTTTTATATGATCTCCCCTCCCATGGCTTGTTCTTTGTTGAATCCCTTTGGTCACATTCCTAACATTAATTATTTTCGGCTTGTCATAATAAATCACCGTCTGAGTAATTAATGGCTCATTACTGTAGCCGAAAGAATGTATGAAAAAAATTAATGATTTATCTATTTTGTGGTCGTATTGCATTTAATAAGCTGTCAAAACCTATAATTTATAGTTTCTTTGTTTACTATGAAATTCCTTAGACGTGCGTAATTCGGAGGGTGATGATTTGTTGATAGCTCATTTGTGAAAGGGTGACTTTTCTATATGCATTCCAGGGCTAGACGGTATCTATCTATTTTTAACGTGCCCTTGTTTATCAGTTGCGTCGAGTATTTGATTTCAAAATTTATTTTCATTCCCAGTGAATTATGTTTTCTGGCCATAGAGTTCATATTTATCAATAACTCGTTTTTCTTATGTTTGAACGTTTTTCTGTACTGATGGGGTTATGACACACATTTACTAATTCTTCGCGAGTGAAATTCATTATTATCAATTAGATTTGTACAATTATTGAAAGTACACGGATGTGTTAAATTTTACGAAAGCGGTCTACTCGATTCCATTTTTTTTCGAAAAAAACATATTTTTTTTATTTTGCAATATATCTCGTAAACTTTACAAAGTTGACCCCATTAACCATATATCGACAAAGAAGTTCTTGAAAATGCCCTGCAATGATGCAATAAAATATATAAAATAGGGTGTTGCATTTGAAAAAGTCGAGTTATTGGCATTTGTGATTTGTCATTTAAAACAAATCTCAAAACATGCGCTGAAGCCTAAGGAATCGACTGAAGTCGGTTGGGTTATCTTGAATGGTTCTGAAGTTATGAATTTTCCGTTTTAAAAATCAAGTATAATAACGTTATCCAAGACGAGCTTCTGTTGACATTGATATAAAATGTAGCGATAAAATATAAAAAATATCAAAAAACCTGTAAAATTAACAAAAATTTTCGAAAAATATCAAGAAAAAATTATTTTTTTGACAATTTTTTTTTTCGAAAACCGGACTTTTGGGCCTTGGTAAGTTTCAACGGTTTCTCCGCATCATTGATTAAACTAATTATTTTTGAAAAAGTAATGCTTTTATTGATTTGTACAATGCTATGATTGTTTTTTTTTCGAATGATTGTGTGTACAATGGATCTTTATTACATCAAATAACAATTTTGATTTTTTTCAGATATAAAAAGAAGCATATTTAATTACGAATTGTCTCTAGCAAGGGATCCCAAATACTACGATCTATATATGTACAGACTGAAATATCTCATCAAGGAGGTTTTGGGGTGAGTTCAAATAATTATGTAATTGTTAAATTATCCCAGATAGAACACGGCACGAAACTACACAAAAACGCCCAATAGACTAGGAGGAATCGGCGCATGAGTACCGAAAACTATTCCACCTCAATTTTTTTATGCGATCCTCTTCAAATTGCCCTACTGATGATATAAATGCATGTTGCCATGGGGCAACCCCATGCCATATTGTTTAAACCGAAATTGTTTAAACAATTGCAAGGAATTGTTATTTTTCAACCGGACAAATTTTTTATATATTCTTTATTGAAATACAAATTTAAAAGGTCCTATGACTTTTCACGATAAAGTTAATATTTTTAGAGATATGAATTTTTAAAGGTTCGAAAAATCTCAAATTTGGGTATTTTTGACCCATGAAATATATATAATATATATAAAAAAAATATAAATAATATTTTTTTTAATTCTTTATACAATAGTTAATAATATTCTTAATAGATATTTAAAAAAAATTCATTGTTTATACCTGTTTTTTTATTGTTAATTTCGCGCGCTCACAAGTATGCGTCGTACCCGGTTTGTGAAATTTTACCTGCTTTACACGCATTTACGGGTTGTGATACGACTAGTAAAATTGACTAGTAAAAAAGCTTTAGAAATGATAAAAGTAAAAGAAAATCGTGATGCTTTAGTCCCTCTTGGCAATGGCTTGGATTTAAGTACTAGGGAGTTGAAAGGCTTAGAAAGATTGTATTTAAATATTTTGGGTAAAAAAGGTAACACGGCGGATGAAGCTAGACAAAGTATTTTTTCTTTTCTCGTTGCTTTGGCACTAATATTAATTTATCGAAAATTCCGTGCACATCAGATGCCTTGCATTTGCATGCACTTAGAGCTTCTGCTCAAACATACATTTGGAAAAATGCATTGAAACCCCAATATGAAACATTAGATTTTACGAATTTCGGATACAAACTAGAGAATGGTACTTTGCTACCTTTATTTATAAAAAAACCCATTTCCAACTGATCTTAAAAAATTGTGTAATTGTAAGAAATCCTGTGCAACCAAAGCTTGTTACTGTAAAAAAAATAATATTAGTTGCATACTTCTATGTGGTTGTGATCCAGAAGACTGTAAAAATATAATATATAAAATGATATTGATAATAAATACTTATTTTTAAATTTTGTTTCATTATTTCATACTTCTACATCTATAACCTTCGTTTGAAGAAGCTATTCAATGTAATTACTTTCTGTTTTAAAAAAAAAGTAATATAAACTGATAAAAAAGTAATTTTAATTACATGTTCCGATTTATGCTTAAATAACTTTTGTAAAATTGATCCCAGAAAAAAAAATTGTTAAAAACAAATTGTAGACAATTTCATTATTAATAACATTGCTCTCTTTATCAATCTTGATGAAGTTAATAGTTTTCAAGATAAATGATAAATAATAATTCAGGACACAGAAATATATTTTTCATGAGTCAAAAGTACCCAAATTTGAGATTTTTCGAACCTTTAAATATTCATATCTCTAAAAATATTAACTTTATCGTGAAAAGTCATGGGAACTTTTTAATTTGTATTTCCATAAAGAATATAAAAAAAAATGGCCGGTTGAAAAATAACAATTCCTTGCAATTGTTTAAACAATTTTGGTTTAAACAATATGGCACGGGGTTGCCCCATGGCAACATGCCTTTATATCATCAGTAGGGCAATTTGAAGAGGATCGCATAAAACAATTGAGGTGGAATAGTTTTCGGTACTAATGCGCCGATTCCTCCTAGTCTACAAGCTTCTATCCCAAAAACGTATGAATTAACACAATTCTTTGTCATACATTTTTGAAACTAGCTTTATGCATGAAATTTGTATGCAATGTCGTACGTTCTAAATATGTCCAAGTACAGATCTTTTAAAATGTTCCGGAGTGATGTTCCATTGACACTCGGTTATTCACTATAAATTACCCACCCCCTTATCATCTTATTATTGCCTATAGAAAAAAAAAAGTTGTGGTTATGACTGAATTTTGATAAATGTTATCAATAAAAACTTTTTAACAAAAAATTAAACCGACGAAAAAAATCAACCGAAAGATAGCCTCATAAAAACGCTCCCAACTACTATTTCTTGAATAACAACAAGCTCTTTTCACTTCATCATGTTGAAAAATTATGAATTATCCGATTGCCATTAAAACGGTATGGAATTACCATTTATGATGAGTGTAAGTACATATACTCTCTGGCCGTAGCTTAAGGATTAGAAACGCCTGTAAAATGTGTGTCAAAAAATTTTAACAACTGTATTCCTCGACAGCAACTGCACTATTGGTTTCCGTATTTTTTAGAACAAATTTCCTGAAATATAAGTTATTACACAAAAAGGTTAAATAACACGATGACTCATACAATATGTTCAATGTGTCCACCATTACCAACAATGCATAATTGATAACGTCTTCTTATATTTATAAGTGCATTGGAAATTGCTTCATTATTGACATTCAGATTCTCTATTTCAAGTCGAATCGTGTCTTTAATGAATTGAATATTATAATTATTAACAAAATGTCTTTTATAAATCCCCAGAAAAATGATTCCATAGGGGTTGTCATTTAATGCTTCCATTATTTCCTATCCATATTTGGAATACATTATTCAAATGTTCTTGAACGGGTAGGACACTATGCGGAGTTACCCCATTTTGCATCCAAATCATACTGGCAAGCTCGGCTTCCGAAAAATTCTGTGAAAGAATATTTTCTACTTCTGGGATGAGTATTTCTTGATAGGTAACTCCTGTTAATATATAATCATAAATATAGGCCAACAATTTTATTCCTAAAAATTCAGCTCCAAGAGGTAGTTTTTCTTCTTGTTTTCTTTATTTTTTCTACGAATCTTTTTCAGTTGTCCTTTTTTCCCACGACCTTCGATTTTTGCTATTGAAAACTCCTGCCGTAGAAAAGGATGACTTATAAGTAAATAATATTTTAGTTAAATAATCGGGATCTTCATTCACATTTTGAATCATCTGTTGGCAACATTCCAGCCTTTTTAAAATTTTATATGGTTTGTAGTTGTTCTTTTTCAAAGTACGTTGGATTTTGGAAAAACTTTTACCTAATTGATCGGCTACATTTTTTAAACTACATTCATAATGTTTCTAAAAAGTCTATTCGGGAATTAATATGGATAGGCTTACCTTCGAAATGAAGCAGTATATCTAGACATTCTTCCTGGTTTTCTTGAACTACACGCCTTTTTCTACTGAAACTGAAAGTATGATTCACCTTTTGGTGAATATTTTTGATGTATTATCTGACGGTGTTAGACGATTTGGATACAACACCCTATATGCACTTTTTGCTGCACGTTAATTTTTATTGTTTTGCATATAACAAGTATATATTTGAACTTTTTCTTCCTCACTGCAAACCATTTTGATTATTCCATTAAAGACATGTCTCTAAACAAACATAATATATTTGTAATTTCCATAGCTTACTTGAAAAATGTTAACTTTCTTAGGATAGGTATGTACACTAACAATTAGTCTAACTATGTTATTCGACGTTTAATAACTCAAAAACGGTATATGGTATATTTTTGAAAGGAAAAAAATAATTCCAAAAATTAAAAAATTTCCCCAAATTTTAAAATTTTTTCAAAATAAAACCACCAACTTTCACTTTTAACTTTTTTTTCTAGGGGCAACAATAACGATGATAAGGGGTGGGTAATTCATAGTGAATAAATAACCCGGTACATCCAGAAAATTTACAACCGCAATATTTTCTGATACTTATGGGATAGTAATGTTTATATAATTTTGACAGTATTTCTCATATTTATAATGCGCCCAAGAATTAATTTTTTTTGACACATTTTACAGGCGTTTGTAATCCTTAAGTTACGGCCAGAAAGTATATGTACATCATAAATGGTAATCCCATACCCTCTTAATGGCAATCTGATAACTCATAATTTTTCAACATGATGAAGTGATTAACAAAAAATTAAACCGACGAAATACGGAACTGAAAAGTAAAAACTAAAATAAACCTTCTTAGTCTCAATAACTAAGCTCCTAAACTAATATAAGTCACTAATTTTGATTCGGCGCCAAACAAACAAGCAAATGAATTAGGTAAGGCGTAAAATGATGGTATCGAGTTCCGCGGTGACATTCTGATAATTTTTTTGAAGTAATTTAATGATCTTCGTTGATTGTTCGGTTGGCGCCGACTCAAAATCAGTTAATTACATTAGTTTAGGAGCTTAGTTATTGAGACTAAGAAGGTTTATTTTATTTTTTACTTTTCAGTTCCGTATTTCGTCGGTTTAATTTTTTGTAAAAAAGTTTTTATTTTTCAATTTTTTGTGGCTGAAATCTACTAATTACTACCTACTTGTTTTTTGATTACTTCCAAAATACTTACTTACCCACCTTACTTCAACTATTACCAGTTAAATAATATGATTGATTATCTACTTGTTGTAATATAAATTATTTTTGTTGTTCTGGTTAGTTTATTTCATTACTTTGTATATAATTCCATCCTCTCATAGAATATAATGATTCTGACGGATGTAGGAGAACAAAAATCATGACATTAGCGATTTGTCATTGTCAACTACATATGTGTGCCAATGTTCACAAGTGAAAAATCAATTATTGCCTATTTTTCTACCCGTAAGGGTGGATAATTCCATTCAAAATCCAAATATGATCAACTATGAGGTATACCCTATCTAATAAAAAAAGAATCATCCAAATCGAAGAACCCAGTACAAAGTTATGCCTGATAGAATCGATTAACGGACCAGAATTCAGAGGGTGAGTGATCAATATCCTTCATTTTGCTACCCTTAGGGGTAGATTTCATCTTTTAAATTCAAATGGGACCAACTTCGAAGTACACCCTATTCACTGAAAAAATAATTATCGGAATCGGACGTCTCAGTAAAAAGTTATGCGTGATCATACATAAAAAATATATATATATATATATACGCGTCGAATAGAGAACCCTCCTCCTTTTTGGTTTCGTCGGTTAAAAAGAGCTTGTTGTATTCAAGAAATAGTAGTTGGGAGCGTTTTTATGAGGCTGTCTTTCGGTTTTGAGGAAATTTTTGATAAGTGTTGAAAAATATAAAAGGTGCAATTTTATGGGGACCCCAATTTTCAATTGGATCTTACCTCAAAGTTTCCTTTGGTGATTTAAGTTTGATTTTCATGACCAACCTTGTAGGATTGAAAAATCAACTGTACTTTCGAAATTTTTCAACCAAAATTATTCAACTGTACTTTCGAAATATTTTAAATTTTTGAAAACAATCGTCATAAATTCAAAGCTTTATGAAATATAAAAATGGCGGTCACTTCCGGTGAAAACAAATTTGAAACTGGTACTATAAAACCTAGAAAAAATTGGGGAGCGTACCTTACCTCACCCGGTATGTAATTATATATTTATACATACCATTTCGAGATATTCTCGGCCCCCCCCAAACATCCCAACATTTGTAGGAAACTGCAGACTTGAAAATTGTTCAATGTATCATTAATTTCTAATATTATTATTTCAGATTTCGATCACTCGGAACAGCTGTAATGGGACTCTGTTACGTAGCCGATGGTCGTTTGGATGCTTACCAATGTGACGGTTTATATCCCTGGGATGCTGTAGCTGGTGTTTTGATCGTAAGAGAAGCTGGAGGTTATGTCTGTGATTCTAGAGGTGGGTAAACGCCATTATTCAATTTGTGATTTCATTTTGAAGAATGTGCCCAACTATCATTTTCTACCAGAGAAGGTAATAAGCGAATGACAAGTAGTCGATTAATGGTTCATTTTATTTTCAGTCAGGTCTTGTCAGTCGAGTATACTAGCAGATTTACTAGAACTCTCTTTTCAACCTGATTTCTAGCAAACCAAAATTTGGTGGTTTCCATACACAGTATATTTATAATAGTTTTTACACAATAAAAAATATATTTTTTTAGGTCTTTAAATTTTAATATATTTTAATAAACACAAGGTACAAAAAATATTTTTTTTTTTTTAATTTAAAAAATTTTCTCTCAATACTAATTTACTATAAAAAAACAATTGTTTTTTCTTTTTTTCAATAAAACAATAATTTTCTTATTTTATTTAAAAATAAATCATTTAATTTCAATTTAAATTGAATTTCACAATTATATTTTTGATGTTAAGAAATTTCAGTAATCTTCGAAGTGTAAAAATCCAGCTGTTTATTCTGCTTAGAGTCGTCAAACGTGAGCCAGGACCGAATTGGTTTCAATACAAATAATGGCGATTTTAAATAAATAGTAAAAACGCGTTAGTTTGTCTCAGAGCACTGAAAAAATAATCAACATAAAGTTGTATAGAATATTTCAACACACAACATCTGATAATAAGTGAAAAATTAAAAAACGTTCTATAACACAAGCTGTACCTGAATATACTAAAAATCTGTATTAAAATGTGTACTTAATCGATATGTGTTATTCTAAATGAAATGTGCGTCGACCAATTGAAACTCTGTTTACATCCTTTGGAAGGGTAATTCCATCCCTCCTGTGTAATCATAACATCCATAGGCAAAACAAGAGTCACAGCTAGAGCAGGCAGGGGATGTCCACAAGGAGAGGTGCTTCCCTAACTTTTGGAAAGGCATACATTGCTTAGGATATGTTGTTCTTGCGATCATTGCCGGAGAGCAGTTTTAAACGGGGTAGAAATTCAATTTGCACAGGAGGAAAATTACTCAGGAGTTATTTTTGACCATTAGTTGACATGGAACCAACACCTACACAAAATAATAGCAAAAAAGAGCAATAGCTTTCAATCTGTGCAGAAGAATGTGCGGAAAAAAACTGGGGACTACAATCTGAAATGACTAGTTGGCCATACACCAGAGTAATCAGACCCATGATAGCAAATGGTTTGATGGTATGGTGGCCAAAGACTTAGCAGGCTAGGACGATCTGACGGCTAAGTCTCTTGTAAAGCTAGATATGCTTGCCTGGACGCCTCTAGAGCCATGTGGTCTGTCCCAACAGCCGCCTTAGAAGTCTTGCTGAATTCGACACCACTATTCATATTTAAACATTCAATTTGGACCTACAGCCAACACTAATTTGAATTAAAAATCGTTGTCAAACGAATTCATATCCTAATTTTTTTTCAAGCTATCCATGGTTGGTTGGCAAAACCAACCTTGGGAAAATTCAGAGGCTTGCCTGTCTCTGCATCACGGGTGCAATGAATAGCACTCCAACAGCTGCAATGGAAATCATCCTAAACTTCGAACCCCTTGACTTACATGTCATTGGAGAGGCAGGATGAGTGCATACAGACTGAAACAAACGAAAAACTGGAGAATCCGAACGACTGGACACACCAGAATCACTCATGTAATCAACATCGACGAACTCGAAATGATTTCAGACTACATGCAACCCCTATACTCATTCGAAAAACCATTCGAAACACGAATTGACGGATATGGATGGGCCCCGAGTATAGAATCGCAATCAACTGCGGACATAGTCTGGTATACAGACTGTTCAAATACAGTTGAAGGAACGGGAGCAGGAATACATGCGGTAAGGCCAAGAAGGGACTACATAATACCACTTGGCAAATGCTCCACGATATTCCAAGCTGAAACACATGCTTTTATGGTATGCATTCAGAAGAATCTAGAAAGTGGTTATAGGAAAAACACATCTACATTCTATCTGACAGTCAAAGTGCTATCAAAGCCCTCAACTCTATACAGATAAAGTCTAACTGGTCTGGGACTGCCTCCAGAACCTCATCGAGCTGGCAAAACACAACAAGGTCACCTTGATGTGGGTGCCAGGTCATAGAGGCATTGAAGGCAACGTAAAAGCGGACCAGCTAGCTAGACAAGCATCTGAAACGCTATTCACAGGGCCAGAACCTCGAGGTAAAGAGGCTACCATACGGTTCTGAACCTAAAAAGAACGAAGGCACGTATAATAGTAGGTCTGTTGACTGGACACTGCGGTTTAAGAAAACACCTAAACACCTTGGGTGTACGCAGGGAAACCGTGGAGTGTAGGCTATGCGATGAAGAGGAGGAAACAGCCTCTCATATTATCTTCGACTGTGAAGCCCTAAGTAGAAGGCGACACAGAACCTTTGGAGAGATCAGCCCGGAAACAGGCATAAATCCGAAGAACCTTATTAACAGGCTACTAAACTTAATTAAAGGCACAAACCTGTTTGAATGAGGAACCACTGATGACAGAGTGATACAATAGACACCAGCTGGTCGCAGTGTCAAGGGAAGCTAAGTGCCAACCCTGTCTCTGGCTCTTCAGTTTTCAACCAACCAACCAAGCCATCCATACTAATAAAATGAAAAATATCTGTAAACATTCATGAAGTAGCAAACTAATGGTGGCAGGAACTTTACTAGAGGGCGCAATTATCACTTTACGATTTGCAGTGCTTCCTTCAAATAGTACGGAAAATGTCTAGTCGATTTGTTTTTGGAGGCAGACGAGGAAGATGGTTGTGGGTTCCTTGCCCAAAACACATTATTTGCGAGACTCAAATAGTTACTAGGAATCGACTATAAAAACGCATAGTTTTTTTTTTTCTCTAAATTAACAATATGAAATTCTGAGGGAGCAAGGAACCTATAATGAATCTCCATTTACGAGAAAAAAATAAATGCATGACAAATCACTCAATTCGATCCAAGGAAGTTTAAACTGTGAGCTTTACAGGAGATATTATTTATTCGGCCCGCTTTCTCACTCTTAAGTAAGAGGAAACTTTATATAAATAAAGAAAACGACTTTTACCTTATAATTATGATTTTATCTGACTTATTCTTTTAAAGTCCCCTATCAATAACCAAACCACCTACAAACGAAAAAATATAATAGTATCGGCTAATAGGCGAGATCACTAATTTCTGGAAATAATACCACGATGACCAGAACGATGAGAAAAGTGGATCAGTGTGAAAGCAGCCACGAGTTCCAGCCACGAATTTGCGGTGCTTATGTGGATGTGGGTCCGTCCGCCAGTGGTCGTCTACTGATGGTCAGAATTCGTGGGCAGCCATGAAATAAATTATATCGTTTCTGTTAAGAATGCGAGAATGTTTTTTGTAATAAATGTATGCTACGAGGAATCCTTGACAAGATGTACCCTTTGTAATTAAGTCCCCATTTTTTCGGGCAAAATATTAACCCTCCACTACCCCTATCATGAATTTCTTTGGAATAATTCTGTTTCCATAAAAAACGCGTGGATGGGTGTTTTTTTTCATAAAGATGGTTTTTTTTTTCATAAATATATGCTACCAAGAATGCTTAACAAGATGTATATGTCACTCGATTTTGTCGGGCAAAAATTAACCCTCCACTACCCCTATCATGAATTTCTTTGGAATCATTCCATTTTCATAAAAAAACGCGTGGATCGGGATTTTCTTTCATAAATATATGCTACCAAGAATGCTTAACAAGATGTATAGGTCACTCGATTTTGTCGGGCAAAAAATAACCCTCCACTACCCCTATCATGAATTTCTTTGGAATAATTCTCTGGTTGTATTTTTTTTATTTTTTTTGTATTCTTTCCAAAAAAACGTAACGTGACGTAACAAGTACAGATCCGCCGGGGGCGTAAGATAATTTCTGAGTTGCCAAGCGTTATTCATAATATTTCTTTACAATGTGAGCAGGCCGGAAAAATAATGACATAGCACTCGGTATACATACATATTATTCAAGAATAACTAAATCAAGAACAGCTATCAAATGAGAAGTCTTCATTTCAATATAACACATGCTGACACAAGTTCTGTTTCATTCATAGGATGAAACAGAATAACAATTCCTCAGAAGTTTCTCAAAATAGTGACACTGAGGTGCGTTCGATTATAGACTCCTAGATAAAGTATTTGAAGGTTTCTTAAATTTACTCTGAAGTTGAGTACTATTCATGTAATATTCGAACGGTGCGGAATTTATTTGGAGTTGTTTCAAAGTCCGAGTGCAGAAGGTTCTGACATCGGAAATATAGGTTTATTATAAAAAAAAAACGAAAAATGGCAAGAACAATGAAAGTTGATGAAAACCGGAGCAAAATATTGTTGGCAATAGCAGATAACTTTTCTAGAATCATCTTCGCCAATTGTAAATTAAATATTAGTATTTTTAGTAGGGAACGACAATGGTAGATTCGAATGACATGTGATAGTTTCGAAGCAGCTTTATTAAAAATGTGTCCTAGGTTAAGAATTGGGAGTGGGACAGTATGAACTTGGTAGACCATATGTTTCCCAATTACAACAATTTTGAAAAAAGTAAACCAGCATCTCATGTAATATCCGACGCGATCTCTCCACACCAATTCAACTCATACTTTACCACCATTGCCGAAACCATAATAAGTCAACTTCCACTCAATGCTAATACCCTTTCTCTAAAATCACTGGACAATAAACTTAAACCTACCTCACCCAGGTCTTTTTTTATTGAACCCATCACTCCATCCGAAGTTTTTAATGCTATACACGAGCTGAAAAACTCCTATTGCCTTGATGTATACAATCTAAACAGCAAAATCATAAAAGAAACCTGTACATATTTGGTTGATCCACTGACGTCTATCTTCAATACTTGTATCAGCGAAGGATCTTTTCCTGATGAATTTAAAATCAGCAAAGTCATCCCTGTTTTTAAAAAAGGTGACCAAAATCAAGCTGAAAACTATCGACCCATTTCTATCGTTCCCATTTTTGGTAAAATTTTCGAAATTATTCTCAAAAAACGGCTTGAACTTTATTTTGAGGAGAACAATCTTCTAAACTCGGACCAATACGGTTTCCGAAAATCATGATCCACTGTTCAAGCGGTAGCACGAGTTGTGAGGGATATAGTCGATGGTTTTGAAAAGGGTCATCACAGCTCTGCAACACTGTGTGACTTGAGTAAAGCGTTCGACTGTGTCTCTCATATTAATATGTCACATAAACTGGAAGAATATGGAGTTAGAGGTCTGGCACTCTCACTCTTTTTATCCTATCTGACGAACAGAAAACAGCTTGTTGATCTAGGCAATAACAGAACATCTGATCTACAGCCAATTGAATTTGGTGTTCCCCAAGGATCCGTTCTGGGGCCTCTTCTGTTCATTGTCTATATCAATGATCTCTTCTATGAACTACAACCCTACAAACGTGTCATCTATGCCGATGACACATCTATTTTATGCTCTGACAAGAACTGCCAGACTCTGCTTGCCTCCATATCACATGCCGAAAAACAAGCTGAATCGTGGTTCAACTCCAATCTACTAAAACTCAATAAAGGGAAAACCCAACAATTTTCAACTAATCATAATATCTCAGTGGGAAAAACCGTCCACTTATTGGGAATCACACTTGATGACAGTTTGAATTGGGCACCTCACGTAGAAGCACTGAGCCAGAAACTCTCAAAATATATTTTCTTACTCAGGCAATTGAGAGACCTTGTAAGCATGGAAACGCTTCTCTAGGCGTACTATGCATTTTTTCATTCCCATGCTAGCTATGGAACTCTGCTCTGGGGCAACTCCTCCAATGCTACAAAAGTTTTCACGCTCCAAAAATCGCGCAATTAGAACAATTTCAAATGCAGGTTACCGAGATTCATGTAGGCCCCTTTTCATAAATTTGGGCATCATGCCATTACCATCTATTTTCATATACCATACTCTCTTGGAAATACATAAACTAAAGATGTCTCACTGAATTTGAGGGTTTTAGAGCAGCGTTTATTCGAATATTACACAATATCTTCTAGGAAAAAGTTTGCATAATATTTTATCACTATATTTCAACTTCAAGCACATATGAAGCAAAGTGAGTTTGTGATCTCGCCTTTATGTGTTTGTGAAATTTGGTAACAGCTGACAATATTGGTCACACGCATTTTTAGGGCTTCTTTGAAAATCTCCATATTAACTATTAATGTATTTCAGGAGGAGAGTTTGATTTGATGGATCCAAACTTCCTGGCCACTTCAACAAAAGAACTCTCTGACCAATTTATGGCTATTGAAAGAACTGCCGACGCAGAAAGAGAAAACGCTGTGAATAAAAAAGAAGAAATAAAATATTAAATTTTATAATCAGGAAATTCTTACAGGAGCGCTTGCATGATAAAAAATATTTATGCACTTTTCATCTATATGAAAAATCTGGGCTACTCGATGTTCGAAAAAAAATACACCATAATGATATCTTCTCAAACTGTAGACATAGAAGAATTAAAATTCATATCATTTGAATAGATGTGATATTGTTAACTCTGGATAATTATTGATAATACTCGTTATTGCAAAATAATTAATAAATGTATATTTTGATTGTTGCATTGAGATTCCTAAAATTCCTCCCAACCGTAAATGCATAATTACCCTTCGGTAAACTTTTTGCATCAATATATCACCAATAACGTGTCAGCTGCTCGAGGAAAAGGTTTGATGTTTCAATCCCAGGTGTGTTCAAGAAACGTTACTTCATCTTATACTCACAATGGGCACTCAACAGACCAAAACAAAAAACTTCATAATTTGAATTTTTGCACGACATTTAGGATGACAAAAACTCTTTTATACCTACTTCTAAGAGAAACGAACCCACAAGTTAGCGTGAGAGTTTGGTAATGCAGTAACTTTGGAATCTACCAAAACTGATAGGGACATTGTGCGAGTTCAAAGTTTTGTCTTCTCCAAGAATTACATTGAAAAATAAAAAAATAAATCTGATCTGTCATCATACTTTCCAACTGTCGTCATAAATTTGATATTTTGACAGTATTTTGATTTTTCCGAGCTCAACATGGGTCAATTTCATGGCACACTCAGATGGAAAATTAATAATTAAATTGAAATAAATATGCTGTTTGAATTGTCACTTATGTGGGTATCATTGTCTAAAGATACATAGTCAATGTTTGTGGAAAAGGCATTGGATGCAATCCGCGAGTGCCCTCTATCAAACTTTTGGGGGAACTGCTCAGAACTATACTTCTGTTCCTTTTTAGAAAAAGGCGGCACGGAAAAATGTTGAGCATGATTCCTGTTAAATTTGTTCCATCTCACTCGGACGACGGATATCTGTGTTTGGATGTTGTCTATAGTCGACCAGCACAAAATATAACAAATATGCGCAATGGAGAATCAATTAGTCAACTGGACCGCTGTTCCCCTTCCTGCACTCTTTGTGCCAGGCAGTCACCCAGTCTACTGAAAGTACTTACTCGCATTAGTAGTATACTCTGCCCTTTTTTCACTGGCAGCACGACTTCGTGGTCTCAGGTATAAAATAAACATACACCATATGCGTTACATTTATTAACAAAATGTAAGACGGAAATTCAATGATACTTATTACGAACTTTTATACTGTAACACGAATTTATTTAAGAGCAAGTTATGAGAATATGGTTAAATACCTAGAAAATGAATATTTAATGATACTAATACCTATTTCCCTCACCACTTGTTATTTCGAAGGAATTGAGGTAAATATGTGAGCACAATTACTATAGTAAATAGTCAGGTCGAAATGAAATATTTAGATGGAAATTCCCGAGATACACTTTAACTGTACATTCGTTTCTAAGAATCGGACATTATTACAAAATGATAATTCTTAGTTAATACCTCATAATTAAAATTTGCTTACTTCTTAAAAACCAATACAATTCGAAATTGTTATAATGAAGGATGATGAATTCAAAGTGGATGTACCTGCCCCATTATAGGATCATTAGTTGGTATTGAAAGCAAATAAATAAACGAATTCTGGGTTTCCCCCGTCGGCTAGATTCTAAAAAATTCAATAGAATATTGCTTTGCTGCTGCTTACAAGCTACTGCTTATTCTCAATTCGTTTGTGATCTTTGAGTATTGTTTATGAAAATGACATCGGGTGCAAACTTTACACCAGTTAAACTCAATACATTTGTTGCATACTCTGTAAGAGAAAAAACTATAGTGCTTAATTTGCATGATGCACTTGTTTATCAACAACCCATGAGTTCCGTTCTAATACGACGGGATTGAGTAAAAGAACAATTTACATGTTTTTAAATGAGAGGAAAAGTGGAATCATTAGTGCACCAAAACAAAATTCAAGAAGGAAGTCACTATCAATCGATGACTTTGATAGGACCGCCATCCGAAGGAAAGTTCACTATTTTTATATAAATAAAGAGATACCAACAATAGACAAAGTTCCTCAGTCAATTCAGGAAGACGACGATTTACCACAAATAGGCAGAACCAAATTATGGAAACTTTTACGCGAGATAGGCTTTTCCTGGGAAAAGCAGAATAGAAAGCCCCTCCTTATAGATAAAGACGGAATTGTGCGTTGGAGAAGAAATTATTTAAGGACATCAGGAAGTATCATCTGAAAGAAGGGCAATTTATTATTTGGACGAAACATGGCTTAACGAAGAACATACTGTGCAGAAAACATGGGTCGGCACTAACATAAAAACTTCCCGCCAAGCAGTCATGGAAGGATATTCCACTGGGTTACCTGCACCGATCGGAAAAGGGAGTAGGTTAGTTATCACCCATATTGGAAATGAGCATGGTTTTGTCGATGGTGGTTTGCAATTCGTCTCGAAATCGACAAAAGATTACCACGAGGAGATGAATGCGGATGAGTTTGAGGACTAATTTTCACAAATGATAGAGCTGTTGCCTGCGAATGCCGTTATTGTCATGGACAATGCTAGCTACCATTCCAGGCTTAAGGAAGCGTTGCCAACGTCAAAATGAAAAAAAAACAGCTATATTTGATTGGTTACAGCAGAAAGATCTCCCACATGATAATAGCATGGTAAAAAAATTATTATCCATTCGAGGCAACACAGCAAACTACAAACAGTAGTAGTTGACGAAATGGCTAAAGAAAAAAAGATGGTTGTATTACGATTACCTCCATACCATTGTGAGCTCAATCCTATCGAGCTCAAGTGAAAGGAACGTTGCTGGAACAACACTACTTTTAAATTGGATGATGTACGTCTGCTTCTTCTAGCATCGTTCTCCAAAGTGACAAGCGACAATTGGAAAAATGCTGTGAATCATGTATTAACAGAAGATCAGAAGATGTGGGATCTTGATAATTTAATTGACCAAACTGTGGAATCTCTAGTAATTTCAATAGGACCCGAAGATTCATCTGATTCGGATACCGATGATGACTGTGAAATGGACATTTAGGTAAGTAACTACATACATTTATTACCATCACTATTTGCAACTAAAACATTTTAGGTGAGCTGCCGAAGTCGCGCACAGGACGCAGTTATAATAGTTTGACAAGTGTAACTTTGATACATCCAATAATCGATGAATTGTCAATTATTACTCTAATTTAATATTGTTATAAACATGTATTGTTTCTTGGAAAGTTTTAAAAATTAACCTGACTTTCCTTTAATTTATCTTTATTTTGAAATAAAATAAGTGAACAGATAGAAATGAAAACACATGAAGTCCTATCAAAACGTGTTTGTTACCATGAAATTTATTTGAGCCGACCGTAAACAACTTTTCGCAGATTTGTATTTATAATGAGGGTGTTTAGCTGCCAGTGAAAAAAGGACAGAGTTATAAGCCCATAACGATTTAAAATAAAAGAAGTTCTTGCAAATTATTAAAATGTATGAGAAATGTGGATGTGTTCAGAACTGCAGAATAGAAACAGAACAGAAATGACAAATTGTCGATGAACCACGTGTAAAGCCAATTAATGGAAAGCGTCAAAATAAGTGTATGGAACGTCGGCGTCGTAGAGTCTCTTTCCTGATAAGCCAGACACACATCCACACAAAAATTTTCATACTGACTGGAGTTTTAACCATAGATCTAAGCATGTGTTGTCATTTCTGTGAAAATTGTTTTCAGTTCACGTGACTAATTAAAATGTTTGATCCAATTATATAACACTAACCAAAATTGAAAAAGTTATGATCGAAAACTTCCATATGGTCAGAGGTTGTGAATGGAGAGCCACAAATTTGCAATAATTTCCAAACTTTTGTCATATTAATCAGAAAACGTTTCAGTCATTAATATTTGTTGAGTAGTTCTTGGCTTGGTGCCCAAGAAAAACATTTGTCATCCCCTAATAAACTTTTACATCGCATGAGTCCCTCATATCAGTCAATAAACAATTTCTGTATTTCTGTGTATTTTGATTTTACTAAATTCAAATCAGAAAAATTCCTTTCAGCTGCAGCACTACTGTGGGGTAATGCTACAATTATTTTGAGTAAAATCAATAAATTCTTACCAATCAAGGGAATTTTGTACCAAAATAAATACTCATTTTTCATTCAGCATATCGTACCGAATCAGGTGTATTTTGATCAAAGTAGTATCTTTGTAACAAAAACAAAGTAAACTACCGAATGCGGTACATTTGTACCTAAACAGCAGCACTGTGGACTGAGCCTACGAATCCTATGAGCGGAGACACGTGCTCTAAGAAGTGGGATCAAATCAAGAGTGGTCCAGTTCACTAATTGATTCTCCTCGCGCATATTTGTTATATTTTTTCAGAAACTATATAGAAACCAATAGTGCAGTTACTGGTCGAGGAATACAGTTGAATTTGCTCTGTCTATAGGAATATGAAATAAAAACGCATGGGTAGACATTAAAAAACAATTAAATTTGAGGTAATGTAGCTAGGTATAGTTTAACCATTTTCAATTGCAGAAGCTGTTTCTATAGGGAGCAAATCAAAAACTCACTTCGCTAACACGAGCGTATATGCGAAGAAACGGAACGAAAAATTATATGTTCTACTCGTAAACATTCTCCGTCGGCCAACGGAAGATCAAAAGAGCCGATAGTCAATGTGGGTTTGAGTGACAGCTGTCTAGTTTTACAGCAGCCAATCAAAACAGACCGCAAGCCAATGATAATGCTCGTTGGTGTGTCTATACGTTAAGACTAATAAATCACCAGTTATATACGTGTTTCAGGGGCCTGAGTGAATAAAAGCCAGTAGCGTCTCTGGCCTGGGATCGAAATAGGTTTTAAAATATTATATAGTTGTGTGTTTTGTTGGAAAATTAGGCTTTTTTTCGGCCATGGGAAAATTAAATTATGATGATCCGATTGCCTATTAATTACATACTTTCTCGTTAATGGCATATTTTTTTATTACAACGTATTTTTAAAATATTTGAATATCTAAATAAAATTAGTTATCTCCGCCGCTGCTGCTCAAAGTATTTCGCCGCAAGACTGGGAAACTTGTTTTTTATGCTTCTGCAATTAATAATGGATGAACTATAGCTAGATATATTAATATTATTCATCAAAAGGAATATGGATGTGCATAAGGGCAAGACCGAGAAGGCGGTTTTCTGTCATGGTCAATGGGATACATGCAACGACAACTCTCGACAAAATCACAAAATAATCGTGCGTGTTGGTTGACTGTTGGCGCGCAAAGAACTAAACTCTCTGTCCTGTCTGTATTCTCAAGTGCGCGGGAAAAGGAGCCGCGGGGGAAACAAAACGAATAGAAAACAAAACACATAATTTGTGGTGGCGCAGACTCTACGCACATAAGCTTTTTTTAATTATAGTAGTAGTGATGCGTTAATAACGACTCTAGTAAATATAGTGATGTCCTAATGACGATTTCAAGATTGGTTAAATAAGTGCGTACGTCACTCCTTTATTGTGGGGTTTTGCTCGGGCATTCTACTGGATAATGGGGACATTACATATTGTGAGGAAATTAACACGCCCACAAATTTTTTGCAAAGAATGGCCTTGAGTATTTTTTCAGCCATATTTAATATGTGATGACTGCGGTGTACAGTTTCTTCAGAAAATGTGTCAGGAATATTTGAATTTGAATTATAATGAACTTATTGATGAAATTATCGTGTCCCTACAATATTGGTAAAAAGTATACGAGTATGATGGTTATAAGATTGTATATATTGTGATAATAACATTTCATGTCGATCACATTTCCTGGTTCTTGCTTGCAAGAGTGTGGAGTATTCATCATCCATTTACTGTCAGCACTGTCCAGAATGACGATGTACAACAACACAATGGATGACGTTTTAGTTGTTTTGAGTTCAATTGTTGCGTTTATATTTTTAAGTCGATTTTTTTAAATTAGGTTCTCCTATTCCATTTTTGGTGTAGGCACAGAAGCGAGTCTGGGGAAAGAAATATATTTTTATTAACAAAAGTAATCAAGTAATGATGTATTATCATAGCAATTTAAGTTAGCTTATAAGTTAGGTTTATTCTATTCTATATTACTCAGCGCCATGGGTAGACCCACTGAAAGTTGGCTTTTTGTATAAAAATTAGGTAATTTTTTTTTTAAGCGTATGCAATCATAAATTATCCACCATTTTGGAACCGTCACTGTGAATTATTGAATTTTGACAAGAAATTCTTCATCTTCGACACCAAGAACATCTAGATACCCATTTTGAATAGAATCGGATAATAAACTACAAAACTCGCATTTTTGAACTGCTATCTTGAAATTATGGAATTTGATGGAGAATTCGTAATCTGCATCACCAAGAATCTCCAAACGTCAATTTTGAACTGAATCGAATTATAAATAAAAAACTCGTCCGCTATTTTGATGTTTTGTATTTTGACGCAGATTCATAATCTTCATTCTCAAAAATACCCCAATATCGATTTTTAATGGAATCTGACCATAATTCATAAAACCCAACATTTTCGAGCCGCTATATTGAATATTAGAATTTTGTACAAAATTCATTATTTTCATTGTCAAGAATACCTAAATATAGATAGGGACAGAACGCTCAATATATGGAGTCCAACTCGTACTTGAAAACTTGATTGATTATTAAATTATCCACGTTTTGGATCCGTCACTGTGAATTATTGAATTTTGACACGAAATTCTTCATCTTTGGATTTAAGATGAATTATGAATCAAGAACTCCAAACGTCGATTTTGAACGGAATCTAATTATAAATAAAAAACACGTCCGCTATCTTGATGTTTTTTGTATTTTGTCGGAGATTCATAATCTTCATTCTCAAAAATACCCCGATATCGATTTTTAATGGAATCTGACCATAATTCATAAAACCCAACATTTTCGAGCCGCTATAATGAATATTAGAATTTTGTACAAAATTCATGATTTTCATTGTCAAATCACCTAAATATCGATAGGAGTCCAACTCGTACTTGAACACTTGGTTGATTATTATTACTGCATAGTCATCGGGTTTATACAGGGTGAGTCAACAGGATTCCCTTGGTTCATTGCTCCTTAATGTATCACTATTTCGATTTCTTATTTTTTTTTGTCAAAGGGACCATCTTAGACCACTTTCCAAAATAATTTTAATTCATCATCATCATCATCATTGATGCGTGGCTAACCAAAGTTGTTCTTTTTCAAATGAAACACCCGGTATATTTTCATATATTCTGCTCAACGATTTTTCCAATTTTGAATTCCGTTGCGGCGTTGCCGAGTTATTTGAAAAAAATCTATTTTGTAGACTTCTTTTCGAAAAATTACCTATTTCACATTTTGAAATATTTAGTAAAGATAATTGGGGAATCGTTGGTCGATATGATGATGTTCATTGAGAATACCAATAATTTGGAATAAATGTAATGTATTTGGCGCCCCCTACGAGTAAGAGCAATAATAACATCAGGTTCGAATTCGACACCTCAAAAAACCTCTCAATACCAATTTTCGTTTAATAAAGGTCAGTATTTCGAAAGTTATTTAAAAAAAAACGAAAATAAAAATAAAACTTTAACACCCTGTATCTTGGAAACGAAGCGTTTCCGGACATATATTTATTTGGACAATTCATATTAGAATATTGTGAGGAATCACCTCCTGAAGTTTGTCAAAGTACTTTTGAATCACCCTGTATATTCTGCCAACTTAGACTTGTTGAGACCCTTCAGATTTTGAAAAGATTCTTACCACACATGACCAAGCTCGTTCTCGCCATCTTGAATTTTTCAGTATATAAAGCTGCCAAGTGCGTTAACACGCAAACTAAGCCAATTGTCGCGGGTGAAGGTTGGTCAAATTCAAAATGAGAAAAAAATTACTCTTGTTAGTTACATAGATGTGAAACTAAATGATAGCTTGTGAAAAAAACACGATTCAAAATATTGAATGGTTCCATCTCTGAAACTTGCCATTGGGAAAGAAATGTTATTTCGTTAATTTTTAGGAATATGCTAAATAACTACCTATAGCATTTGTGCCGGATCAATGAATGGCTATTCAAACCATGTAATACCAAGGAATTAAACTGAACTAAAACTTTCAATCATTGATGAATCACCCTATATCAGAAAAGTTTATTTTATCATATTATATCATTACTCAAGGCCACCTTCTTTATATATACAGTATTACATTTGTTTGATTCAGATAATTCTAGGCACCACTTAGGATGGGACAAATAATCGAAGAGTATTTTAATTTTGTACTTCCGCTAATCAAAGAAGCAGGGGCGGTAAGTTCAAACTAAAAATTGTAATAATTTTTTTAAATTTATTTTTCCTAGGAACTTCTAACAGCGAAAGATTATGAAGTGGAACAGAAAACGGAAATTTACGATCTAGTGACAGTGTACGACAGGAAAATTGAAGATGTTTTGATCAAACAAATCAAAGAAAAGTGGCCACATCACAAGTAAGTATAATGTTGAATAAAATATATTATTTTCAACAGGGCATGGCTATAGTAGTTTTATTTTCACTATCAAGGTTGTTGAGGACTATTTATTAATATCATGAATCAAGTAATTGTATTATTTGCTCTGCAAGTATCGATTTTTTTAGATTATTTAGCCATTATTGAACAATAACAAGATTTTGCTCTATATTGTCTCCTTGTTAGGAAGGAAAAAGAGTTTGTCATAGAATGAACATTTTCTTATTTCTTCATATTAGTAAATATGTTCTTCAATATTTTCCTTGATTTTAAATGAGCAACTGTACTTTGGGGTAAGAATTCACTCATTGGAAATTTAATTCACCCTTTCTGTCATTATGCAGAACAAATGCAAATTTACACTTTTGTTTACGAAATGGTAAAATGGTATACTGTTTCAGTTAGTTTGACGATATGCGCTAATCTCAAATGAATAGCGAGACATTGTAATAATTGAAACCTTGACACAAAAATTTCACTTGGTACTAACTGGACCTCGTTCTGCAATTAATATTTTTTATATTTCAGTAAGTGCTGAGATACATAATAATCTATACAGAGATAAGCATATGTGTATGTCAAGAGGTATACCTAGGTTTAATTCTCCACATATAATTTTTTTTTGTTTTTTATAAAATTAAATTTTTAATAGTTAGGTTAGGTTGATTTCATTTTGTAACACAATCAATTGCAAGTAATTTGGATGGCTATAGTCAAGTTGGATAAGGTTGTGCTCCCTTATCTTACATCAGAAGTGATTAATACGCTTCCGGAGATACTCAGTGGCAAGGCACGAGATACAATTTTCTGTCTTTAACGGCACCTCAGTCTGGAATCCACTTAGATTGACAGAAACTGAAGTAAACGGCGGTCCTTTGATTCTCGAGGCCTCGAGGGTGAAATTTTGGTGTCCTCCATTCTATATTCAGTCATTTTTAAAGCTGATACTTACCAACCGTGGTTTCAAGATAAACACTAATCGTGCAGGTAAACCAATTTCAGATGAAGCAAAACCAGGATACTCCACTAGATGTGTTCAAGTTGTTTTTCACCAATGATATACTAAAGCATATGTTGAACCAAACAAATGTGTATGCGTCCCAAAAAATACTAATTTGAATATGAACATGGATGAAATGAAAGTGTTTATCGGTGGCCTGTTATTATTGGGATATTCCAAATATCCCAACAAAAGGATATATTGTTCTGGACAGAAAGACGTCCCTAAAATATTGCACAATAATATGCATCCAAATCGATCTGAGCAGCAATATATCAAATGGAAACCAATAAGATTTGGTTTTAAAATTGGGCCTTATGTACAAGCCCGGGCTATATGACATATATACACTGGAAACAGATATAAGGAAAATAAGTTTGGATTAGGAGGCGATACGGTTCTTCATTCCACCCAACGAAGGATATACATAGCTTTTCTTCTGACGATTTATTTGAATATTTGACCGAAAATAACTAATATGGTACCCGTAACCATTCGCAAAAGAACTGCAAATTGTTGGAAAAATCAGAACTAATGAAACAGAATAGAGGGTCATACTATTTCAGAACTGATGCCGAAAATAAGATCTGCTTAGTAAAGTGGAAGGATAATAAAGTCGTCACCTGCGCCACAAATTTTGATTCATTAGACGAAGGAAAATGTACCTGATGTTCACACGAAAAGAAAACTAAAGTGTCATTTACGCAGCATACACTTTTCGCAAAATATAAGTGCCATATAGGAGGAGGAGGAGAATGAGGCAGCGAAAATGGTATGGCCAATTTTTTGTTATTTGCTGGACGTGTGTATCGTGAACACATGGCTTCTAATGAAAAAGGTTTCATCCAACCGACAAATTTTTCGCAGTGGTCTATTCCATTTTCACAGGTATATTACCAATGCATTGCTCTCTCACGGATAACTTCCAGTGAGAGGAAAAAATATTCCAAATCCCACATTGGATATTCGGTATGATGGTTGTGATCATTGGCCTGAATACGTCCCAACAGAGAGGCTTTGCAAATTTTGCGGTGGTAAAAGCAAGTTTATTTGCAGCAAATGTCAAAAAGGACTGCACCCGAAAATGTGTTCATGAATGATCATACTTCTTAATTATCATTTATAACCGAGTTAAGCTCATAATCCGATATATAGGATGTTACTTATTTTTTATTGTAATAGTTTTTTTTTGTTTGCCTAAGTTAGTAAAAAACATACTAACCAAAAAAATTGTTGAAATTAAACTTTTTAAACTTAATGTACTAATGGGTTAATAATAAAAATATTTGGTACCGATATGCCAGCGATTGAAAACTTAAACAATTAGATATGTAAATAATAAACCCACGATTGTCAACAAAATTTCGAATAGTTCCTCAAAAAAGTAGAAAATAATTCTAATATACAATTAAACACAGACATTATATACCTGAATATTCAAAGTCTTCTTAAAAACAAGGATCAACTACAAGAAAGTCTAGTCTGTTACAACCCTAAAATTATATTATTAAAACCAGAATAACCAAGATTGAAGAAAGTAATTGAAAATCCCCAATTACAATATAGTTAGCTAGCACTCAAAAGTCGACATACAGGTGGAGTCTCAATATACATTAAAATTGACCTTGAGTATTCTGCCTCTAAATCTTATATACTAGAAGGAAACTACTGGTGTAAAATTTTGAAAATTAAATTCAAACTTCCTATTCTAGTTGGATGTCTTTATCACTCACCTTCGGGGTCTGATGCCAAATTCTTAGATGACCTAGAAGATATTTGTGATAGTTTATTCTCGACAAAACTTCAGTGTATCTTAGTAGGCGACTTCAATCTAAACTACTTTGATGATAGTTTTTATGTTACAAAATGAAAAACCTCCTCAGCACATATGGTATTTCTCAAATAATCAACGAACCAACTAGAGTTACTAACCATAGCGAAACTCTTATAGATTATGTCTTAACAAACGAGAGTAGATGTCAAGCTCTTGTGCACTTATATCCAAATATAACAGACCATTCAACAATCACTGTAAACTTCAATAACATTCATAACAAAGTAAATCAAACAATAAGAAGATATAGAAATTTCAGTGAAAATAATTTGGATCTCATAAAAATCAACTTGATATCATGTGAATGGTCACTGAATTCTACTGATGTTGAAATTATTTATCAAGAAATATTGAATAATTGTAATGAAGTTATTGATGATATTTCCCCAATACATAATTGTAGTCATAGCAGTCATTTGCCATGGTTTGATAATGAAGTTTACAGCAAAATCAAACATCGTGATCGGGCATACAGAGCGTTCAGAAACTGTCCAAATGCAGATAAACAATATAACTGGGAAACATTCAAGAGAATGAGAAATGATGTTGTTAATGTGTTGAAAAGGAAAAAAGATCAATATTATTTTGAAAAAATCGACAGATACAGAAATAACTCTAAACAAATGTGGAAAACTCTTAAAAGCTAGTTAATGGTGATGACATAGACTTTCAAAATTGTATACAGTTTGAAAAAGCAGGAGAACTTATATCACTAAGAGATAATTCTGAAATATCAGATAACTTCAATAGATATTTGTAAAAGATAAACAAAATTAATAAATATATGGAATATGGCAATAAAACTATAATATATATAAAACTTTCTCAGAATTCAGATTACTTACATTAACAGACCTACGTAAAATTATACTTTCTATGGATAATAAGTGCAGTATTCATGAAATTTTAAATTCCAAAATATTGAAACAAGTTTTTGAGACTATCGGTCATGTTCTATTGCATCTTATCAATACCTCTCTTGAAGCTGGTCATATACCTGAAAGACTGAAAAGTAGTACTATTGTCCCGATACCTAAAATTCCTCATACTATTAAAGCGAATGCATTCAGACCAATCAATACTTTACCTCCGATTGAGAAGGTACTTGAAACAGCGGTATATGATCAACTGATTGAATATGTTGAAAAAACGATATTTTAATAAATAACCAATCGGATTCCGTAGAAGGCACTTCGTGCGAATCATCAGTTCAACTTTCCCTAAATAAATTCAAAACCGAACTGGATAATAATAAGTTTGTTGTGGCTGTGTTCCTTGATCTCAGAAGAGCATTTGAGACCATTGATAGGTCTATACTACTAGCCAAATTGAATAGATATGGAATAGAGGGGAAAGTGTACAACTGGTTATCTAATTACTTGACCAATAGAAAACAACGTGTTAGAGTGAATGATATATACTCCTGTGAAATTGCAAATGATGTTGGAGTTCCCCAGGGTAGTGTTCTGGGTCCCCTTCTATTCTTACTCTATTTAAATGACATGCCATTGTTTGTTGATTCCGAATTTCTGAACTTTTTTGCGGATGATACCCTATTGGCATGCAGTCATGAGAACTTAGAAATGGCAATAGAAAGAATGAATACCACATTAGCAAGTGTCAACAAATATTTGAAAATTAATAAACTCAAGCTGAATGTATTGAAAACAAAAGCAATGATAATCACTACCAAATATAAATACAGCCTAATAGACATAAAAAATATTAATCTCAACATTGATGATGAAAAAATTGAAATAGTGAACACAACTAAATATCTGGGATTCCAAATAGATAATACTTTATCATTTGATAATCATTTTGATTATATTCATAAAAAAATTTCAAAGAAATTATTCTTTTTTTCTAGAATTGCCAATAATCTATCAACTGAGTCAAGAATCACAGTTTATAAGACAATTGTTCAGCCACACTTCGACTACTGTTCCTCTATCCTATATCTATTCAATCTGAATAAATTGTCTCAACTCCAAAAACTTCAGAATCGTGGTATGAGGATCATTTTGAAGTGCGGTAGGGATACTCCTATTAAGATTATGCTTAATGTTTTAAATTGGCAATCTATTTCCCAAAGACTGTTTTATTTCACCATGATATTCGTATACAAAATACTGAACAATTTAGGGCCATGTTATTTCAAACAGTACATTGTCTTCAATCATGATCTTCACCACCACTTCACTCGAAATAATAATGATTTATATATTAATAGAACAAATCTCAAAAACACCATGAACTCTTTGATTTTCAAAGGTTTCGATCAGTTCAATAAATTACCAAATCTAATTAAAAGTAGCCCATCTCTGAACATTTTCAAAAATGAACTAAAGAAATTTGTTTCAAATGCACAAATATGATATTTATTTATTATTTAAACCAACTTTTTCAATGTATTTTATTTAATGTTTGTTATATATTTTATAGTATATTTTTCAATTCAATTATTGTTCAATATGTACCACATATCTCTTACTTTAACTTTTTTTAGCTGATTTGTATATTAGGATATCCTATTTAAATAAAGATCTATCTATCAAAAGTGCACTGCGAACATTTTATTCGCCTGTGATCGTAGTGTTTACATGTAATTTATTGTCAAGTTGAAAAGTGTTCTATATTCGTGATGGAGCAAGTGCTTGCAACTGGGATTTTACACATTACAAGGAACATTGTCTTCGAGAATCAGTCTGACCAGATTATATATCGAGCTAGTTATTACAAACGCTCCTACACTTGAGAAAACTTGTTTTTCTACGTGTTTTCAATAAATTTCTTCTGAAGAAGTGTTTCCGAAACGGTCGGACATTATTTTTCAATTTGAAATTGACTTGGTTGTCATATGACAGTGACTGAATTATGTATCTGTATAGGGTTAGGAATCTGTATGGGGTTATAAATCTGTATGGGGCTAGGAGATATTATTTTATACGTTTTAAAATCGTGGTATATTAAAAAATAATAATAATTATTTCAAAATAAAGATAACTACTTTGAGCCACCATGTTATTCAACTTCGAGAAATTTTTCCTAATATTCAAATTAGTATTTGTTATCATTTTTTGTTTGTTTCACTTATTCAACAGATTCATCGGAGAGGAGGAATCAGAAATAAACGGAATAGCAAACTTAACAGACAGCCCAACATGGATAATCGACCCGATAGATGGTACTACAAATTTTGTAAGAAATCTGAAAATGACAGGTGTTTCTATAGGACTGGTGATAAATAAGATACAGATGATGGGAATAGTTTATAACCCATTTCTGGACGAATGTTTCACTGCTATTAAAGGAAAAGGGGCCTTTCTCAACGGTGAAAGGATAAAAACCAATGGACAAAAAGGTGAATAGACAAATATATATCAGTAAATTCATGATTCCTAAACACTCTCACTGTTATTAACTGCCTTCGAATATGACCAGCCCGAAGATAACGGCAATCTCCATAACTTTTTAGCTATCGACTTAATTTTTTTTAAACGAAAATAAGGCACATTCTAAAATTTTTCAATCTGTATACAGGATGTCCCAAAATAGGATACACAACCGATATAACCCGGATTTCTTACAGTTAGCTATCTGCAATAGTTTTTGACTTATGTCAATTTATGTGTCAAAATGAAACCACACAAAAAACTGTTTTCCAGTCGATTTTCGCTAATTTCTTGAGAACTGGGAGTCCATGTTCCATCGCCTACTACGATTTTTTGAAAATGACAAATTAGAAATGGCAATAATTCAACTCTTTCAAATGCAACACCCTATATTTTATTGCATGGCATTTTTAAAGAGCTTTTTGCCGAAATAGGGTTTGTAGGGTCTACTTTGTAAAATTTGCGAGTTATGTTGCAAAATAAGAAAAAAGGAATCGAGTAGGCCGCTCTTGTGAAATTTGACACATCCATACAATTCTGAAAAGAATATATTCCAACAAAATAAAATGGTAATATCAAATGAAACTATTCTAGTAATCTTTACAAGAACAGAAAGGAATTTATCGGAAACATTTAAAAATTTGAGGAAGGCTATTTATAAATGCTCGAATGCTCAAATAGGTTCCAATAAGCTAGTCTTCTAGTAAATGAGCCCCAAACTCCATCAAGCGGGAGTGTTACGCCACTGGCCTTCTATGTGGGATCACTCCTTCGAAGAAAGACCAATAAACGCTGAGGAAATCTCAAATATAGTTTCCCTATACTTGATTAATCCTTCTTTGTAAAGTTGCTCGTCAAAGTAATTACTTTGACGTATAGGGAGCATCAATTACTTGGGAATAATTGGACCGAGATTATTTCTCGAGAGCGGCTTCAGGAAAAATCCTTTTCTCTCTATACTTGGAAATGTGGTGCGTTAAGATAGAAGTACGTACCGATCTCAGAAATATTGTTGAATAATGCACTTGGAAAAGCATTTTATAATAGTTACAAAACATTTCCATCCGTTCTATATACTGATAAAATGATACAATAGTCAAAGAACAGTGGAGAGTTTACATTAAGTCAGTTTTTGTCAGTCTCAAAGTCAAGTAGACTGAATATAAGTAAAAATGCATCAATTGTTAAAACGACTATTGATAATTATTATTTGAAAAAATGGGAACATAAAATATGGAGATACATTTAAAAACACAAAATTATAAATGATTCAATTTGCCCAAACATAAATCCAGAAAAAATATATGAACTTACTCCATACCACCAGGTTTCAACACTTATTCACTCGATATTTATTTTACGCGATATTAGTTTAATGGTATTACTATTTTAATTATTTCCGCGAAAGTTGTTTATTTACTTTCATATCGCACTGTATATTAGACTACAGTTGTATTGGTAATGTTTTTCTATGAGAGCAGGAACTATCGTTTAGAGGTTTCCGTCGTCTTATCTCGTTCTTGATATCAAAATTTTTATTAATGGTAAATACTGTTTTACTGTGTATTCATTTTGTGAAGTCATTACTCGTGCAGTTCTGGTTTGACTTGATTGGAATTTTCTTTCTTACCAATTTCGCAATTTCACTGCAAGATGATTATATTCGAACACTTCTCATCTTTATTGCACAACATGGTATACGAATGAAAGTTAAACTCCTCTGAGAGGACATGTTACTCGAACGACGTCTGTTTACCGAATCATTATTGTTTGTTCGCGTGGTCGCGCTTTCATATCATCTACCCTTTCCACGGACCGTTCGCGGGTCACATTCCTAACATTAGTTATCTTCTACCTGTCATAATAAATCACCGTCTCAGTAATTAATGTCTCGTTACTGTCGCCGAAAGAATGTATAAAAAATGAATGATTTGTTGTTGCTAATAGCTCCGTGGTAAAAAAATGACTTTTTATATGCATTCCAGGCTTGCAGGTGTTTATCTATTTTTACGTGCCCTTGTTTATTAGTTTGGTCGAGTATTTGATTTCAGAATTTATTTTCATTCCTAGTGAATTATGTAGAGTTCATATTTATTAATAATTCGTTGTTTCTTATGCTTGAAAGTTTTTCTGTACTTATGGGAGGCATGACAGGAGGCTTCCGTGATCCTGTTTTTCATATAATCTGCAGTTGTTGGAAGATCTCTGAAAACTCTTTCCTCACGCACTTAAAAAAAAAGAAATATATAGGAGTGAGATCTGGGGATCGCGCAGGCCAAGGAATAGTACCTCCTCTGCCTATCAAACAATTACGATAGGATTGATCTAAAAAATCTATGGATATGTACTGCAGCACCATCGTGATGCAACACATGGTCCTTCTGGTATTCAAATCCACTTCTTCCAACATTCTGGGAAGATGTTTGTGAAGAAAATGTAGAAAGCTTTCACTATTCAGCACATTGTCGGAAAAGAAGGGTCTAATAATGTAATTTCCAGTAATTTCTGCCCAAACATTAAGCAACCACCGCTTTTAGTGATCAAGATTGCATTAAGTCTGTTGACTGACACGTTCTCAAACGTTGCTTCATCAGAAAACATAATTTTGTTTGAAGTATTATAATCTTCGTCAATCATGCCATTTATTTGAATACCAAATGCCAAATTGTCACCATACAATTCATGATGTAGGTTCAGATGATGAGGATGGAACTTATTCTGTTTACACTACTTTTGTGAAATATCCGTTTCCACTGCTATTTCCCCAGTGCTTTAGTGGGGATTTTCCTGTAGGATCAATAAACCTTGCAACTCATTTTCCTCGTTGATCCGACCACCACAATACCAGTGAGTTCAAACCGATCTCTTAACTTTTGGAATGAAGATAAGATACCCGTGAAGATCTTGCTTCTGGATATTTTTTATGGTAAATTTTCTGTTGTTACTAAAGGATTTCTGTCTGTTTCGCCAATACAGTAGACCACATTCACTAATTCTTCGCGATGAAATTCATTATTAACAATTAAATGTGACAATTATTGAAAGTACGGATGTGTCAAATTTTACGAAAGCGGTCTACTCGATTCAATTTTTTGTTCGAAATAGTTATTTTCCTAACAAGTGCGGAAAGTATACTTTCCCCACGCGACTGCCGTTGACTCGAACGACCGAAGGCAGTTGCAAGCAGTCAAAGGCGGGAAAGACACTTTTCGCATGAGTTGAGAAACATTTTTTTTTCGACCGCATACAAATTTAAAAAGCATATTTAAAATCTATATATTTTATTTCAACATACAAAACTTTAATTGAAAATCTACTAATTATAATAAATACTTATTTTAAAAACAACTTTGTTGCATTAAGAAAATTAGTTAGAATACCCGTTGCAGCGGAAATAGTTGGTGGTAATTGGCTGTTCAGAGTAACAATCGTAGATTGCAAAGTGCATGAAGATGACGACAACGTAGACGGCATCGGTTGTAAGTTGTTATTACATGAAATAATTGTATTAGAGATGGTAACCTTCAGCAACAGCAGTTGACTCCCAGCCTCCAAGACTATTTATGTTGGTTATGCTTTCACCTGAATCTGCTAGAAATGTTGCCGAGGAATGTCTGAAACTGTGACCTCTGTAACGTTCTGGGGTAGGCGTAAATAGGTAGCGATCTCTGCCGGCATCTAAGATGTCTCAAAATCCTGGTGAATGAACTGATTCGATATTGTTTAGATTTTTGAGGGGACACCACCTGTTACTTCAACAGAGCTTCTCTCTGTTGTAGTATGTGGTAGATGGCGCCGTCCAAAAATGTTTGTTTATATTCTCGCTCAATGTCAGAACTTAATTTCTGACATCTGCAGCCTCTTATATGAAATTATTTTGTCGGTATCTATGCGTTTTCCATCTCTTTGATTTGAAATCTTGCTTGGCGTATTCCTGAGTTTGTTCTTAAAAAAATCACTCGTTCATCAGTTCATTAGTGCGTGAGGAATTGTTTATTTTCAGGTAGTGTAGTGTGTAAGGATACTTTTTGTAGAATGGCCCACATTTGTATTTTGTGTGGACAGTATAAAGCCGATTCGAATATTCACGTGTATTCAGTACCAAAAGCAAGTACAAATCTTGACGAATTGACTAATAATGTTATTTTCATAGTTCATTATATTTTATGCATTTATTTTCTGCAATTTAATGACAATTTCATTTCCAATTATCCGTCTGTCAAAATGCAGTTAACGTCAAATTAAAAGGGTACAAAATACGAAAAACAACACGACAGTGCTTTCTTTGTGCAATGTTCGGGGGCTTCTAATTCTAGCTTTGTTATTGGTGAAGTTTGACCTGTATCTTTTCAACCAATAGCGAAGCTAGAATTAAAACCAGCTGAGGAAATAAATAGAACCTGTTACTGAATTGATACTAAAACGAAATTGGCGCCATGGGGCACGCTAAGTAATCTCTATTATCAAGTAGGCCAAGTGTCGCCAAGTCGATCCCAAACTTCTACAGGTATAAGTGCAAGCACCAGGGTTTTTAGACATTTTTCCGCCACCATCTGTCACTTTGACGACGCTTCGACTCAAAACTTTGACGTCTTGATAACATACCTTGGTTGTCATAACAAATCTTCCAATTAATAAAAAATAGAGGAACAAGAAAAAAAGTCTAGGTTAGATATTAAAACCTAAATTAGTAATAATAGTAATAAACACAGGTAAAATCAATGAAATGTATACAATAACGTTAAACTTGACATATATTTACTTTTCCGCACTAGTGCGGGAAAGTGGGTAAAAACGCACGGTCGTAAAAAAAATCATTTTTTATTTTTCAACAAATCTCGAAAACTTTACAAAGTAGACCCCATAAACCATATATCGACAAAAACCATTTGAAAATTTCCAGGCAATGATGCAATAAAATATATAAAATAGGGTGTTATTGCCATTTTTAGTTGTCATTTTCAAAAAATCGGAAGACATGAGCTGAAGCCTAAGGAATCGACTGGAAAAAAGTTGGATGAGTTATCTTGAATGGTTCTAAAGTTATGAATTTTTCTGTTGGTCTATGCTTGACGCTATTTTGACACATGAATTGACATAAGTCAAAAACTATTGCAGATAGGTCTAAGAAACTTGGATGCGTTATATCGACAATTCATTGGCGAACAAAAAAATTTAACAAAAAAAGTGGTTGCCTTTTAAAACTCAGTTGTGTATCTCATTTTGGGATATCCTGTATACAAATAGAAATATTTTTTCGGACTTACCGATTGAAAAATCGAGTCGATAGCATGGTTAGAAAAAAAAGTTATGGGCTTGCACGCACCCTGTATAATAGCGTAATCAAGTAAGCTCCTGTTGACATTAATATAAATATAGCGATAAAATACAAAAAATATCAAGACACCTGTGAAATTAACAAAAATTTTCAGAAAATATCATAAAAAAATCATGTTGGGTCTTAGTGGGTTTAGAAGTTTCAACGATTTCTCCGCATCATTGATTGGACTAATTATTTTTGAAAAAGTTTTGCTCTTATTGATTTGTATAATGCTATCATTGTTTTTTTTTCGAACGATTGTGTGTACCATGGATCTTTATTACATCAAATAACCAATTTTGACTTTTTTCAGATATAAAAAGAAGCATATTAATTACGAATTGTCTCTAGCAAGGATTCCCAAATACTACGATCTATATATGTACAGACTGAAATATCTCATCAAGGAGGTTTCGGGGTGAGTTCAAATCATTACGTAATTGTTAAAATATTCCAGGTAGAACACGAAACCACAAAAAAACGCCCCGCTTCTATCCTAAAAGCGTACGAACAAAGACGATTCTTGGTCATACATTTTTTGGAACAAGCTTTATGCATGAAATTTGTACCCAATGTCGTACGTTCTAAAGACGTCCAAGAACAGATATTTTTAAAATGTTCCGGAGTGATCTTTCATTGACGTTCAGTATTGTACATCCAGAAAATTTACAACCGCAATATTTTCTGATACTTTTGGGATAGTATTGTTTATAGAATTTTGAACGTATTTATGATATTCATAATGCGTCCAAGAATTAAAAAAAAATTGATAAACATTTTACAAGCGTTTGTAATCCTTAAGCTATGACCAGAGAGTATATGTACTTACAGACTCATCCTAAATGGTAATCCCATACCCTCTTAATGGCAATCTGATCATTCATAATTTTTCAACATGATGAAGTGTTATTGTTGTTGTTAGTTGAGAAAAAGTAGTTGGGAGCGTTTCTATGGGGCTACCTTATAACTGTTGAAAAATATGGGAGGTGCAATTTCATGGGGATCCCAATTTTAATTGGATCTTACCTCGAAGCTTCATCCTCTGGTGAGTGCCGATGACGTTTGTCAGTTGAGATGATTTAAGTTTGATTTTCATGACCACCTTGTTCGATTGAAAAATCAACTGTACTTTCGAAATTTATCAAGCGATTTCAATTTTTTTAAAACAATCATGTCACAAATTCAAAGCTCTTTGAAAAATAAAAGTGGCGGTTACTTTAGGTGAAAACAAATTTCAAACTGGTACTTCAAAACCTAGAAAAAATTAGGGAGCGTACCTTACCTCACCCATTTCGAGATATTCTCGCCCACCCCCCAAACATCCCAACATTTTTTCGAACCTGCACACTTGAAAATTGTTCAATTCATTGATAATAATTATTATTATTTCAGATTTCGATCACTCGGAACACCTGTAATGGGACTCTGTTACGTAGCCGATGGCCGTTTGGATGCTTACCAATGTGATGGTTTATATCCCTGGGATGCTGCAGCAGGTGTTTTGATCGTTAGAGAAGCTGGAGGTTATGTCTGTGATTCTAGAGGTGGGTGAATGCCATTATTCAATTTGTGATTTCATTTTGGAGAAGGAATTTACGAGAAATAAATTAATGCATGACAAATAACTCAGTTCGATCCAAGGAAGTTTAAACTGTGAGCTTTACAGGAGATATTATTTATTCGGCCCGCTTTCTCACTCTCAAGTAAGAGGAAAAATCGAGTTTTACCATTAAATTATGATTTTATCTGACTTATTCTTTTAAATTCCTCTATCAATTACCAAACCACCTACAAACGAGAAAATATAATAGTATCTGCCAATTTTGTGTTTGTGAAATTTGGATAACACCTGACAATATTGGTTCAACGCATTTTTTAGGGCTCCTTTGAAAACCTACATATTAACTATTAATGTATTTCAGGAGGAGAGTTTGATTTGATGGATCCAAACTTCCTGGCCACTTCAACAAAAGAACTATCCGATCAATTTATGGCCATTGAAAGAATTGCCGACGCAGAAAGAGAAAATGCTGTGAATAAAAAAGAAGAAATAAAATAATAACTTTCATAATCAGGTAATTCTTTCAGGGGCCCTTGAAAACTGTTCGAAAATATTTATGCACTTTTCATCTATATGCAATATTTGATGATTCGAAAAAAAATACACCCATAATTGAATATCTTCTCAAACTGTAGACATAGAGAAATTGAAATTCATATATCATTTGAAAAGATGTGATACTGTTAACTCTGGATAATATTGATAATACTCGTTTTGTAAAATAATCAATAAATGTATATTTTGATTGATGCATTGAGATTCCTAAAATTCCTCCCTACCGCAAATGCATAATTACCCCTTGGGACCCTTTTTGGATCAATATATCACCAAGTCACTGAGTCACTATTTTCATTCATTATTGTGATTTCCGGCTTGGTTAAATTTTCAATGATTTCTTAAATATCTGCCAATTCAACGTATCTGGGCTTGGAATAGTATTTTCTTGCGTTTGGGATCGAAATCCAAATGAAAACTGTGAATTGGCCAAGTCCTATTTTCCGTCTTTTTGTGTCAGAAGATTTTCCTTTGAAACGTTTAAACTCAAATTTCGATCTTGAAATTTTGCTCCCACAGAGGTTTGACTTCAAAAATGACTAACAAAGCTAAACAAATGAATATTTAAACTTCATGAAAACGAAAAAATATTCAACTGGGTTGAGATATTTGGCGACTTTATAATCCTAAAGAGTGGAGTAGAGTTTATTTAACCATATTACATACACAAGTACATTTACGGCAGATTAGAACAGGACAATAGGATATTAACACAATAAGGTGTCAATATTTTACATGTTAAATATCAATGCTGATTTAATAAAAACAAAAAAATTTAAATATCAAATATTAATAATAAAAAATTGTTACAAGGTTACAGATGGTAATACACAAAAAAATTAAGGTATAAGAAAATATAGAAAAAATATAAATCTGAGCAAAAGTATCCCTGTAGGACAAAGATAGACAGTAGTAAACTATTGATCTATGCTATACAATATAAGTCTAGGCACTAAGAGAGTTTGCTTTATGTGGTAGTTTTCAAGAAGGAATCTTTTGATTGTTATTTTAATTTTTTTGTATACTAATATCTTGACTGATCTATAGAGAACATTGTATAAATTAAGATTCAGATAATTTTGGTGGCTAACAACTAATCTGTGTCGTTGAGGATTCAACAAGTCTGCAGATCTGGTATTGTAGTTGTGTATATCAGAGTGTTTAGAATATTTGCTCTTATTGTTATGTATTTTAACAAAACCGTGAATATATATATATATATATATATATATATATATATATATATATATACCAATATATTGCATGGTACAGATTATGGTGCGATTGCGGGTATCCTACTAAGCAACCGCGTCATACCACTGTTGGGGTTTCATCAATGATCTATGCAAATATACAGGGGCGTCCAATTCAAAATGCAGTACATGGAAGTATAGGGTGTCTTGGAAGGCAATGAGCATAAAAACGGTTTCAATGAAAACAAAATGGCCCATATAAGCGCCTAAGAACAATCTAGCATTATATCTTCGAAAACAGTGAAATTTCAATGACGTGAGATCATTATTATGCACAATAAATTCACCAAACATTCAGAATGTAGAGGATTTCTGAAACTGTAGAGCCAGATTGTTCCTATAGTTACCTAAACAGGAAACTTCTTCTCCATTTCAACCATTTTTATTGTATCTCAAATGGTTTCCAAGATACTCATCCATATTTCCCAGATATTGCATTTTAAACTGGCCTGGAAAAATATTTCACCGAATAGATAGTATGACAACACACAAATCTGAAAAAATTCTCGCCACTGATTATTTTTCACGACCATAACCATACCACATAACCAGTCAAAATAGAAAATACGCGATTTTTTCTGCAACTGTGTAATCTAGGTATTCAAACCAAATTCATCCCAAATCCGTCCCTGTCCTAAACAAGATGTCTGCCGGAAATCCTCGATTTGTGCCCGTTTTTTTCAATGTAAACAAAAGAAAGAATGGATGTACTTACTATATAAGACTGCAGGTCAAATAACCAATTTTTGTTTTGATTCGTGTGTAAAAACAACAAAACTCAAAACTCACCTGTCTCTGGTGAGGATGCCCCATCGATCCCGGTGGAGGATGTCCGGGATACGGTTGGCTTTGTTGTATATTTCCTCCATGCGGTCCACCACCCATAGGATTCATTTCGTGTCCTTGCTGACTCAGGTGACTTTGTGGTGGTCCACTCGGATGAGTCCCAGAATGACCTTGAGGCGGCGGACCATGATGTGGAGGACCCTGTGGTCCCCCTGGCCCCATCTGCATCGATGGACCTTGGGGAGGTGGGCCACTCATATGACTTGAAGGATGATTTCCGTGTTGAAGGGCGTGTGGGGGGCCATGGGGGGGTCCGTGCGATGGAATATGAGGTGGTAATGAGTGACTGGGACTTGACATCGAGGTTGGAGGCATTGCGGGATGTCCAGGAGAGGGCATTGGTGGCAAAGGATGTGGTGGGCCATTCATGTGGCCCATATTTGGTTGGTATGGGCTGTGAGGGGAGTGGGAGGGGGCTGGACTGTGGGGAGGAGGACCCATTGGGCTTGGTGCCTGTGGTGGAGGCATTGGGCTGCTCTGAGGAGAGTGGCTGGTCATGGTTTCTCAGCTGTAAGAGAGAGCACACATAAAAATACAATAATTTTTTACAAGCTATATGTGTTAGCTTCACTTCTATGTACCCAGTGAACACTGTCACATCTCATATATATTTCTGTGATGTCCTTGGCCTCAAAATCGATCATTTGTAACCGAACCGATGTTCAGAAAACAAGATATTTTGGAATTATTTTTTTCAAATTCGTCGATGACCGTTTACATATAAACATAACTTTTTTTGTTCAAATGGACCCAAACGGGTGACCTTTTCCGAGTAATCACATTATTGTGAATTTATGAGCATCTTCTCAGCCAGATGTTCCACAGATGGAATCCCATTGTCGCTCTCGACCCACGAAGGATTTGAAAGCCTAAACAGACATAGTTGGTGAGCAACATGAAATGGATTGTAAGAAGAAATATGTTATAAGACTATTCCAAAATTTATATAAAAGCAATGTAATTGTTAGAAGGCTTTTCTGCATCGATAAATATAGGACATGAGAACAATATAAGTTGCTTAATATAATTAGGAACGGTGGCGATTGCTTCGTTTTTTTTTCCAGGGGGTTTCCGGCAATCATCTAAACAACTGGGCCACTGAAATTTATAACGCCCTTCCAGATGAATGAGAATACTTATAAAGAAAAATGTATAAATTAGTATCTCCAGTACATGTTTTATGTTCAAGAGTAGTATATATATTCATTTAATAAAGAACGTTTATTTTACGAGCGAAAATAGCGCATTGTAAAAGGGATTTGAAAAAGGTTTCAGTTAGTTCTCAGTTTCCGTGAGTCGTCAGAGGGGTACAAGTTGAATGTGATCTCTCACTTGTTAATCTTAACTGAATGTTAACGGAATAAATTTTATATAATTGAGGAAACCTTTTGAATATTGTTTAGTAGTATTAGTTCAGAACTTCAATTCATAGAGTATTCTCATTCAGAATAAGAGATGTAGTACACCATGTGAGGTGTTGTTATTGTTTTTATTTTGGTCCTACTGTAAATATATTTTTTTTTGGTGAATTATATGATTTAAATTTAATTGTTTCAAGAAACAATATTTCGTTCATAAAGATAGAATATTATCGGGATTGGAACGTGTTTTATCGTAATATACCGTTTGTTTTGACCAGAGAAATGGTTCGTTTCGTTATAAACAGGATATGTAAAATTCGGGGTGTCAGGAAAATTTGTATAGAACTGAGGAATTATCATGCTTGTATAGTGGGAGATGAGGTGATGAATTTTAACCAATTAGGGAAGGGCGCCTAAGCCAGATTGAATGAAGTTTTGCGTTATCTGGGTTTGAAAAGTAACCAGGACCGGGAGTCGGTTGGCGGGCTTTGCCGCGAAAAGGCGTGTTTAGGCACGGGCGCCGTGATTGGGTGGAGCATGTTTTTGGTTATTTTTTGGCGTTAACAAAAAGTTGTCGTTTTGCGGGCCTTTGCGGCTAAAAGGCCGTTTTTTACGTGTTGGCCACGGCGACGGCGGTGGACAATGTTTTGGTATAATTCGGGCGTCGCCACGTTTTTGTACACGCTGACCACCGCGACGGTGGGGAATAATGTTTTTGTTTGATTAAATGTTTGAAGCGTCGGGGAATATAGTTGTATGAAATTTCGAGAAAAAGTGAGTTTTTCGTAAGTTAAAAAATGGGTGGTGTTTGAATATGGGATTTTTATGGCGTCGGTAGATCGAATGTATACGAGTGTCTATGTAAAATGGGAAAAGCTATTTGGAAAATTCGATATTGGAGATAACAATTATTATATAGGGTAAGTGCAGAGCTTTTAAGAAAATAGTGGTTTAACTCTTGCTTTTATTTTATTGTTTCGGTGAACCAAATGTACAGAAATGATTCGTATTGATGCCAATGCATAAAAAGTTTTATTGAATTAGGGAATACGGGGTTTTACGGGAAGTGCGGATTCTATTTGATTTAATAATGAAAAAGTTAATTATGAAAATAAAAGTATGTGCTCTTTTATTGAAAAAAATTTGATGTTGATTGATTAGTACTTTGAAATTTATGGTTTCAATCTTTTTCTAAAGCTATTTATGTTTTTATTTTTTATTTTATTGATATTAATTTATCGATGAAGTTTTAACGGTGTTATTTTATGTTTTTTTTATTCAATAGAAGTATTAAAGTTCTCTGTGAATTATTTGAAATTATAGTTAGAAAAAGATAATTAGTTCAATATAAAAATAATTTTAATTGAGAAGTAAAGTATATTCAAATTTATTGGATAAATATATCTCTGATCTACAGAAATTTTACTTGAAGAAAGAGTACAATTTTATTCATTGAAAAGAAAAGTTATTCAAAAAGACCTCGCATATTAAGCCGCGGCCGAATTTGTTGTCCTGAAGGACAGGTGATTAAAATTAACCAGTGCCTTACATGAATTTTCGAAATCTGGTAAATTAAATTCAATTATTTTAAAAATTTGTGGAATGTGTCCAAAAATCTAATTTTTTGTCCGTATAATATAAAAAATTATATATGAATTATTTTATCATTATTAGAAATAAAAACCAGATAGTGTGACTACATTGTACGGGAGGAGTTGAGATTAAGATTAAGTAAGTATAGAGATTTTATTATTATATGTTCGGAGAAAAAGTAAAGTAATTCAAATTAAATATTTTTTTATTCCAATAAAACATAGAATGGTCAAAAGACCTTTGTTACTCTTAAACTGGTACAGCGTCGAGAAAGTTACGAAAGACAAATTTCTCTTGTTAGGTAAAGTAAAGATATTTTTTTTTTAATATAAAACAAAGAAATGGTCATCAAAGCCTATTTCTCCCTGTTACAATGCCCTTAAAGCTACACCAGCATTTATGACACACTTCAGAAAAACTAGTTAAAAATTTTGTTACATATTTATTACAAATTTGCGTCCCAAACAATTTTTTTACTTCCGTTTTCCAGGAAAAGGGCGTGGGCTAGTTTTTGATACAAGCTGTACCGCACCCTATATTTTTGAAAATATGCAATATATAGGACGGGTGCCAGAATTCCTTACATATTTATTACAGATCATTGACTTGTAGAAAATTCCAAAATGTTGATCCCCAAGGGGTTAATTACCCCTGAATATATTGAATAATCCCTATTGAATATACATCAAAAAGTGGATGGTAACAGAATTTTTGATGATTGTTCCCTAGGGGTTAAACACCCCCAAACATCTCAAAATCCAATTAGATTTTTACAGGTTAAAGACTCTTTTTGTTGCTGTGACCTTTGCTGTGAAGTTTCAATAAAAAAAAACAAAAATAATGTTAAAGCAAAACCATAAAACACCTTAAATCAACGTCGCTTGCGGTAATGAGTTTTCACTTTATTAGTGTTTAATTACGCAAACAATTCTAAAAAAAGCCGCCGCGCCGCCCCTACATTTTGACGCCGTAGGCGGCTGCCTTGTTCGCCTATATAGATGAGCCGGCCCTGCCGCCTCTGTTTTTCAAATGCTTAAAAACCCCTATCAATGATTTCTCTGAAGAAGAAGAATAACCTACTAAGGGGCACAGAACTCATACAGTGCTTCTCAAAAGTCCGCTCCCCCCCTCTTATTTTTGGAACGATTATACATAAACAAATGAAATTTGGAAATTGAATATTAAAGGTTGTAAACTTCCCTACTAGTGATGATAGATGACGAAATCGTCAAAGATGACGTCACAAGGCCATTGTGACCAATAATTTTAAATGGAACCCTACGGCAAGCGACACCTCTTTTAAAAGGTATCGAAAAAACCTATTCAATGATACTAATTTTGTTTGTGTTTATGGCAGTTTTAATGGCTCATTAGTAAACTAAAATTTTAATTCCATTCAGTATGATATTAATTACAGATTTAAGAATCAGTATCTACTTAAAGAAATTGCTCGAAGTGACCTCCATTTACTTCCTGACAGTGAAATATCCTATTTTTAAACTCTTCTCATACTTTTGCAAATGTGTCTGCGGAAACAGCCTCACATTCTGCAACAATACGTTGTTTTAAAACGTCAATATTGTCAGGTTCAGTGGCGTAGACCTTCGATTTAAGGTACCCCCACAGAAAAAAATCCAAAGGTGTGAGGTCCGGTGATCGAGCTGGCCATTCCGTTGAACCTCGTCGTCCAATCCATCTACCACGATACTCCTTATCCAAATACCGTCTTACTGCAGCGTAATAGTGTGGAGGAGCACCATCCTGTTGGAATGTTATTTCCAAATTGCCGAATTCATCTGGATTATCTTCCAAAATTTCAAGGATTAACGGTTCTATTGCATTTTGCAACTGCTCCAGATAAACCTCACCAGTTAAGTTAGTATTTAAAAAAAGAGGCCCAACGATGTGGTTTCCCAGGATACCTGCCCAAACATTCACCTTCTGGGGAAATTGGGTATGTGTTTCACGAAACAGGTGAGGATTTGCGTCACTCCAATACCTCACATTCTGTGTATTTACATTTCCATTCAGATAGAAAGTACTTTCGTCACTAAAACAAATTGTTGATGAACCATTTTTAATTTGTATGGATGAAATTTGTTTTTTTTTTCAACACCCTGTGTACTGAACTTCGACTGACTTCACAGGTAGATGCAACGTGAGTTGTTGAAGAAGTAGGATTAACTATTACTTCTGCCAGTATATCAATTTTTTTCTCAACAGAAATTTGTGGTCTGCCAGATCGTTTCGCATCATTAATACTACCCGTTGTTTCAAACTTACGAAGAAGCTCCCTTGAATAAGTCCTCGAAACGGGGCGATAGGGAAACCTCTCATTAAAAATGCGTTCTGCTGCATGAATATTTTGTCCAGTTCCACCAAGAATTAGGATCGCTGCTACTTTATCACCTAAAGCACGTACCATTTCGCTTCTTGAAGCACTTAAACGTTCGGCTCACAACAATTTAACAAATTATTAAAATGTACAAAAATATCAAAGCTGCTAAAACAGTTAAACGTTCGATCAACAATACACAAATTATTAAATGTACAAGAAATTGGACAATTACAAAAACGTCGAATTAGGGAGATTAACAAAAACGTCAGCTTATTTGACAACTATCCAGAGGCGGAGCTTGAATTTGGAATTTTAGTATTAACTGATTCAATTCATCACAGTTTTGCGTTTTTTAAAAGCGAGTTGCCAAAACTGCCATAAACACAAACAAAATTAGTATCATTGAATAGGTTTTTTCGATACATTTTAAAAGAGGTGTCGCTTGCCTTTGGGTTCCATTTAAAATTATTGGTCTCAATGACCTTGTGACGTCATCTTTGACGATTTCGTCATCTATCATCACTAGTAGGGAAGTTTACAACCTTTAATATTCAGTTTCCAAATTTCACTTGTTTATGTATAATCGTTCCAAAAATAAGAGGGCAGGAGGGGACTTTTGAGAAGCACTGTATAGGTCTACAAAATTTAAAAAAAATGTGTTTATTGGACCGTCAGTGGAGCCAAAGGAACAATGAAGCCAAAGGAAAAATGAAGCTGCGAGCTGTCACCCCTAACGGCTTTATACTTTTTTTGGTCTTATTGAAAGTCATATGAAATTCAAATTTTGATATCATATGGTCCGAAGTATCGTACAGGTCCCCTGCTGTGTCATTTTTCAGGAAGATAATATTTTACCCCTAGTTCGCCTATAAGGATAAGCCGGCCCTGCCCCCTCTGTTTTTCAAATGCTTAAAAACCCATATCAATGATTTCTCTGAAGAAGAATAACCTTGTAAGGGACACAGAACTCATATAAGCCTACATAATTGAAAAATATAAATTATTGGACCGACAATGAAGCCAAAGAAAGAATAAGCTGCGAGCTGTCACCTCTATCGGTTTTATACTTCTTTCGGTTTCATTGAAAGTCGTGTAATTCACATTTTGATATAATATGGTCCAAAGTATCGTTTTGGTCCCCTGCTATGTCATTGTTCAGGAAAATAATGTAAGCAAATGTATTTTGCATTTGAATGAAATGAAGGTTGTCTATCGCTTGTCCACTCTAGTATCGTACAGGTCCTCTACTATATGTCATTTTTCAGGAAAATAATGTAAACAAATGTAATTTGTATTTGAATGAAATAAAGGTTGTCTTTCGCTTGTCCACTCTTGAAAATAATACAAGTCCCCTGCTGAATAATGAAGCAAATGTAATTTGCATTTGAATGAAATGAAGGTTGTCAATCGTTTGTCCACTCTTAAGTATCCTCCAGGCAGTGGCGGATTTACAGATTTGCCGCCGCTAGTCAATTTTTGCCGCCTCTAAATTTTGATATCTTATCACTTGTGCTATCCATTCAGCCAGACACTCTTACCGAATGGTCATGTCGTTTGTTCTGGCGTTACAACACAAATACGACTATGCAATTGCATGCCTTAAGCGTGAAGCGCGTAGATATGCTCTACTCTTGCCTAAAAATCTAAATCCGATGTTTTCTCACATTAAACCGTACCTAACAAATACGATGTACATGTATATTATTTAAAAAGCAACTCATCAGAACGAAAAATGATCGCTGAGCTCATGAAAATTATTTTTTCAGTTATGATTAATTACTTCTTATATAAAAAAAGTAATTTTAATGCCATATCGTATGGATTTTTGAAGATCGTGTCACAGTAAACCAGATAACTTTCGAAAAAAAAAAATTTTCACTTCAATTTTTTTTTAATATACTCCGTTGAATAAAAAATTGCTGCTCAGTATTGTTTTATCTATTATAATTGATTCATTCCGATTGGCATTTTCTGAAAAAGTTGGCTTTTTGAAAAAGTTAACAAATGTACTAATGTAAACATTCAATTTAAATAATTCGTGTATGACATGAGCGCTTAAGACATGCTCATTTGGATTTTCCAAACTTTTTTTCACTACAAATAAAATAATTAACTGATGAAATGTATCAATTTTCTAATCAGCAAATTGTCTAACTTCATATTTTGTGGAGGGAATTTTTTTATTGTCAAGTCGCAGTCGTTCAAATATCAGTTATTCGATTAATTTAAACCGAAAGACTATATCTCTATAAGATATTGAACTAGTTTTTTATTTAATAAAAATTAGTCAGTATTTTTTACGCATAAAGAAATAACTTTCTGAAATTGAATTTGACAATTTGCAAACTTGCTGCAGCAATCATGATTAGACCATCGATATTATATCAAGATTGAATTGTGTAAGGAGATCTCATAATTATTAGGTACACGGAGAAAAAATTATAGCAGTTATCAGTGAAGAAAATATGTAAAAATAACTAAAATTTCGATTTTTGTTAAAAATTTACTCTCCAATTTTCGAAATTTGTATTTTGTGTGTGAACAATAATTTTTTTTTTAATTTATGAACTAGGTTTGCCGTCCCTTAAAATTTGCCGCCCTAGGCTCTGGCCTACTCAGCCTGCTGGTAAATCCGCCACTGCCTCCAGGCAAGGGCGGATCTAGGCAACTTTTCTGAGGGTGTAAAACATAGTCATATTCAGGAAGTGCGCCACAATTTTGGAAAAAATAATTATATACCTTGTTTTAAAATACATATTGTAAAACATAGAAACGATTTATTAATTTATCAGTTATCGTTTTTTAACAAAAATTAATGTGTGTGCTAGGGGAAGGTCGGGTAGTATCAGACAGCGGGAGGTATCGGATAGTTGGTATTTTGACTACTTGGTGCTTGTCAGTCAGATGACGTATGCATCTGAACAAGAAACCAGTACTCCCCATATATTTCAAGAGAACGCTACGTAGTTTCATAGTTATTGCCGATTTTGTGAAAATTGTGTTTGGCACTGTACATAGATAATTTTTCACGACTGAATCTCCATTCAAAGTATGTATATCTAGAATGATTAAACATTTATTTGAAACGCTATCAATTAACGATTCATTTTTATGATAACTGTATAACCATCACCAGCCATCTTCATTTTATACTAGATTTTTTGACCCGTGTTATTTGTTTGGTATTGTACACTTCTGTTTTGGGTAGTATCGGACGGTTCTGGTGGTACCGGACGGGTAGCGGGTAGTGTCGGACATTTTTATGTTTCTCATTACTGTGCTCTATGCGGGTATCATGGGAAAGATACGAGGTACATGGGATGAACAGCATATGAAAGAAGCCCTGAAAAAAGTCTTGACGAAAATAATGTCTATTAGGGAAGCTAGTCAGAGATATTCAGTTCCGAAAAGTTATCTAGCTGACAGATTAAAAAGTATCCGGCGAAACGAAGAAGTAATAATAAAACCGAACACATACAACAAAGGTACATTTCATAGAACCTTCAATGATGAACAGGAAAACATGTTATATGAACATGTAAAGAAGTTGGACAGCCAACTGATGCCACTCAGCAGATCGGAATTTTCTAAACTATCGTACGACCAGTTTGCAACAAAACTGAAAATACTTTTATTACGATTTTATGAAGAGACATGAGGATCTGAGACTGAGAACCGCTGAATCTACAAAAGTTTGGAGAGTGTAGTAGGCTTCAATAAAGAACAAGTAGATTTAGTTTTTGACAAACTTACAGAACTGGTTACCAAATTTTCTTTTTCACCACTCAAATTTTTAACGCGATGAACTGGGGTTTCAGTTGGTCATACAAATAAACTGAAGGTGATATCTGTAAAAGAAAAAAAACAAGTAGAAAAACTAACATCTGCCGAACGAGGTAGAAATGTCACTATCCTATTGTGTATCAATGCTTCAGGAGATCAATTCATCCCACCACTTTTCGTGTTTCCAAGGGTCAGAATGGACAATGATTTGAAGAAAGATGCTCCTCTAGGCAGCATTTTTGATGGGCAACCGAGTGGCTGGATAACCAAGGATGGCTTCTTGAAATGGCTGAAAATTTTTGCGGAACGAGTCAATCCAAATGAAAAAAAACCTGTTCTTTGATTGTAGATGGTCATTCCAATCATATGGACCCTAATATTATTTGTTTTGCCAAAAACCATCACATCCTGCCTCCACATACTTCACACAAGCTTCAACCACTGGATAGGTCAGTCATGAAGCCCTTTAAAGACTCTTACAATGAATCTTGCTCATTGTGGATGCGAAATTATCCAAACATGAAAATAACTCTCAAATACATTTCTGGTTTGGTAAATACAGCCTTTTCTCGCATTTGCAGAATGGAATTGGCACAGTCAGGGTTCTCTTGTACAGGAATCAGTCCATTGAACAGAAATGTTTCAATGATATAGATTTTTCAGCATCACTTATTAGTAATCGGCCACGAGATGCACCCATCAACCATATGGATGGAACTGAAGCTGAGCCGTCTCCACACATTGGACCATCTTCAGAAATTGGCCCGTCTTCAGAAACTGGCCCGTCTTCAGAAGCTTGGTCCATCTTCAGAAGCTGGCCCATTGTCAGAAGCTGGCCCATCGTCAGAAGCTGGTCCATCTTCAGAAGCTGGCCCATCGTCAGAAGCTGGCCCATCTCACTCACATCAGGACCTATCGTTAGGACCCTAAGTCAAATCAATATTTTTGGCAAGACCAATCTCGCCAATAAATGTTTTAGTGGAAATCTCTCCTCTTCCTAGTCAGTCTTCAAATATAAGATTCCAAACAAGAAAAGCTCGCAGGAGAAGAGAAAAACTCAGATAAAAACATTAGAGGAATAGCTTTCAAAGAGAAAAGGAAAACATTAAAAAATTAGAGATGAAAGCCAGAAATAAAAAGGGAAACTAAAACTAGGATACTTGTAGTGAAAGGAAAACATTTTAAGACTCTGATCAATTAGATTTAGAAAGGGAAAAAGCCCATTGAATTTGTGATGACTTGAGAGGAACTATCTCTATTACGAATGTGAAATTTGTTACAAGAAATTGTAATAATTTTTTTATTAATATGAGTTTATGAGCAATGCATCATGCATGTTATCCATAAATACATAAACTCCTTGTCCGATACCACCCATCACATTTTGAAAATACGAAAATATAAGGTATTCGAGAATCTTTCAATAATGACTTTAAGTTTTTTGAAAATTATTTTAAGAGGGTGTATTCGCGATAGACCAAATATTTATTTAATGTGAGAATCAAAAAATTACCCTCGCTCATTACAAAAAAAAAAAAAGTTAAGGTGGCCGATACCAGATGCCGATACCACTGCGCTACTGAATATATTCGACAAATCATTTCCTATACAAAAAATTAAAATAAAACAAAAAAAACCCTGGGTTACATTAGGATTGAAAATTTCTTCAAAAAACATACGTTCATTGCATACCATACGGAAGTTCACCGATAATCAAAGCTTCCATGTCTACTTTAACACCTACCGCAGAATATATAGATCCACCATCAAAAAAGCAAAGGAAATCCACTATTCCAAAAAAATTGATAAATCAAGCAATAAAATGAAAGAAACTTGGTCTATTATTACTGATATTATGGGAAAAACCAAGAAGAAAAATGTTGTGACAACTCTCAGTCCTGATAAAATCAATGACTATTATTGCTCTATTGCACAAAAACTGAATGAGAAAATAACTATTCCTTACGATCCCATGATGAATCTAGAAGGTATCAATATTGACGAAACCTAATTCTATATGATACAAAACATCTGACGAATTAGTCGAAATTTTGAGGGTTTATAAAACAAAAACGCAAGGGTTAGATGGAATTTCGATTAAAATCATCCGAAATCTTCCTCTCAATGCTCTCAATACACTTGTGTCTATAATCAATAACTCATTTCTGAAGGACTTTTCTGACTTCCTGAAAACTTCAGTTGTCATCCCACTATACAAAGGTGGAGACTCATATGATCCCTCAAATCTTCGCCCGATCGCCCTCATACCAACTTTGGCCAAACTGTCGAAAACTGGTAAAAAATACGTTTAACCGCTTTCTTAAAACGCCACTTTATTTTTGTGAAAATCAGTTGGTTTTCAAAATAATAAAACACGAATGATGCTATTTTTTCATTTCTATATAACACTTACTCAAAGCTGAATCCCGGTAATGTAGCTGCTGCAGTCTTTGCGATCTGTCAAAGGTTTGACTGTATGGACATAAAATCTTACTGAAAAACTCCACCAGTATGGTTGCAGAGGAACCATTAAAAAATGGTTTGAATCTTACCTTTCGGTAGGAATCAAATGGTGAGAACAAAAAGAACTTTCGAAAAAAAGGAAATTAAGCCCAGTGCCTCGGATCAGTTCTCGTCCCATTCTGTTCTTGTTGTACATAAACGACCTAACCAACTGAACATATCTGGAAAATTCACCCTATTTGCGGATGATACCACGATATTATGGAACAGCAAGAATTTAACACCTTACCCGACTTAATATCTACTGATATAAAAAATTAAGGAATGGTGCGATGCAAATTTGTTATCTTCAATAAACAAAAAAAATATTACAGATGCCCGCGACCTTACATTTAGTAATAATATATTGATCGAGAACAACCTCTAACTAAATTCCTAGGTATCCATATTGATAATAAGCTCCAAATTCGCGGACATATCAAGCATCTCAAAAGCAAATTTCTGCTGGATGCTATGCACTGGAAGTAACTTCGTCGGAATGGATCTAAATCCCAAAACTGTATATTACGCCCTAATAGAGTCCCATTTACGTTATGGAATACCTTTTTTGGGGTGTTAGCAACTCATCGGCACTTCAATCAGTCTTGGTACCAGAAACGTGCTTTAAGGTACTTGCGTAAACTAAAACCCGTGATTCTTGCAGAAACATATTTGTTGAAGAAAAATACTAACAGTATTTGCGTTATTCATTCTAGAATCAGTTTGTCTCATATACAAGAATGTGTATGTTGAGGGCTTCAGGTAGTCATTACAACACCCGTCTCACATGTTGAAATTGCCAATTCCCTCATCAAACTGATCAGAGATTCGATTTACTACAATGGGTTAAGATCTACAATCACCTCCTCGCACAAAAGGGGAGGAACATGAATATGAACATTACAAACTTTAGAAAAATTATTTAAAGTTTCTGGCAGATAGACCCTATTACAACTTGCAGAGTTTTACAAATGATAAATTTGATTGACAGGGTGCATATTTGAATCCATGTAAGTTTTTAAGTTGACGTCACTAAGTTGTAGATGTGTTTGTGTCTATATGTAAATTGTTTATGTCGTATACATCTACGTGTTTATATGTATATACATGTCTATATATGTATGTTTTGTATATATATATATGGGCGTGTGTGATGCGTATATATATTTTTTATATTTTTTAACAATACTGACAACTCTTATTTTTAGATATTTTTTATAAATCTTGTAATCATCAGTAATACTTCTATATTCAAGCTTTGTCCACAAGATTTACTCTTACTGACATTAAAGTATATTTATTATTATTATTATTATTATTATTATTATGACTTTCCCCTACATTTAATCATTGAATACACATTTTAAACATTACACCAAACTCAATAAAAAAATGGCTCATTAACTCAGGCAGAGTTAGCAAAAGTTGTAAAATCAATTTTACATATCTAGTAGGTATATATACTCAAATCCAGGAGGTTTTCGTTTTTACATTTATTTTGCCACAATTTTAGTTCTCATTCTGTTTTTAAGTTCAACATGGAGGAATTTCCATTATCAGATGAAATAATTTAAAAAAATATTTTTTTTGTAAATGTACTTGGCAGAACAATATCCAAATTTAATAACAAGTAACCCCGATAGATCCGCCCTTGCCAGCAGGTCCACTGCTGTCATTTTTCAGGAAAATAATGTAAGCAAAAATGTAATTTGCATTTGAATGAAATGAAGGTTCTCTATCGCTTATCCACCACTCTTAAGTATTTTGTTATTCTTCAACTGAACTACATCAATAAGTAATATGAAAGACAAAGGGAACCAAAACAAATAAAAGATCTCTGAAAGCCATATAATTTCATGATTTATTCTGGTACTAGTACGCCTGTGAATTAGACAACCAGTACTTCCAGGATTCTATGAAAAAAATGACGTATTTATGTCAAATAAGAATGATCTACGACTACTCTCTTTTCATTGGTAAAAAATCGAACCGCCGTTTCTGATGTATTTGTATTTGAAGGTTAAACGAACGACGAACGTCAAATATCCTAGAGAAGAGAAATTATCATAAGGAGAAAGAGAATGTTCATGTGCCAAACAAAAGAATAGTTATAAATAAATAAGCCAGATAGGATAAAGGTAAGAGAATTGTGAATCATTTTGCGATTTCAATATAGAATAAATAATTGCGTTCGCTTTGGCGTAGGTATGACCTTTGAAAAACCTGCTTATAACCAGGATAATACTTACTGTCTGTTGCTTCAATTATATTATCTGCCTCTAGTGGAACCACAATTCAAAAACATTCGGCCGTTTCGCGACAACACATTCAGATATTATTATTTTTCCATTAAATGAAGAAAACACAACACTCGCCATTTTCCCACTATGCTTTTATTTATTTCTTCTCTCTTTTCAGCTGGTACTTATGAAGAGAGACGAAAGACAATCTCAGCGCCTGATCGTTAAAAAGCGCTAAATTTGAATAGCAGATATTGAAAATGGACAGAATTCTTTGTGAAATAAAAGAGTGTGTCTTGCTCTTCCACTATCCTCTCTCTGATAGCATGAATGAAGAAGAATTGGGAGATATTTTCCATGCTTCGAATAGATGTTTTTTGATTTCCTGGATGTTGAAACTCTTAGACGATAGTTACAAGGAAGTTGTGGATGTCGAAGAAAATAGGAAAAATGAAGAAGTTCTGGGGAATTTTGTCCATGAACTTGGTTTTTGTACTAAGAAAGAACACCTACCTTTTATGAGTGGAGAACTGGATGTAAAATTACAGGTATATAATCAGATTTTACACCCCATGATGTATTGGTAAAGTATAGAAAAAAAGGAAAAAATGCAGTGTAGGGAAAATTCACAGATTTGTAAAATATTTTTTTTTGTGAATAAACATGATTTGGGACTTGCCGTTTGGTGAAACTAATGTATTTTCGCCTTCTGAACACAAATCCGAAGTCAAAACGTGGCTTTTTCAAATACTTTCCGAGATACGAGCTTCCAGAAGTAAAATAATAATAATAATAATAATAAAGCGGCTTTATTAATCATTTTAGTTAAAAATAAAAGAAAGGTACAGAGTGGCATGGAATAATAAACAGAGTTGAAAATGATGAAAGGCGAAGTGTCAGCAAGAGCTTTTTTTCAACTAAACCATGAAGAAAAAAATAAAAAAAAAAAAAAAAAAAATAAATAATAAAAATAAGAATAAATACTCTAAATTTATATATAATATTTGAAATGAAGATAGATAAATGAGTTACCTAATTGAACAACAATGGAAAAAACATTATAGAGAATTCAACAAGAACATCCAAAATTGGGTAGCAGTCATCAACGTCTTAAAGAGAACTGAGTATCTCTTAGTAAAAGTTTCACCCTTTTTTTTTGAAATTGGATGGCGTGTAAGACCTAAAATCATTGGGTAGCTGATTGTACAATTTGGCAGCATTATATGAATAACTTCTGGTAAAGATTGCAGAGGAGTGAGGGGGATAACAAGTAAGTGTCTATTCGTGTTCTGGGGGTTGTTTATAGCGAAAACATGTTTACCCTTTCGAACAAATATTTTGGAGCTTTGGCTTCAAGTATTTTTGTGTGTGAATGAGGTATGTGAAGAGTCGAAGATCGTCCAACCTCAGCCAGCCCGAATCTTCCAGTGCAGCACTAATATGGTCAAATTTGGGATACATTAGGAAAATCGTATACAAGAGTGTTGTATTCTCTGAAGGCGATTTTGGTCGTATCTAAGGAGGGCAGGATCCATAGATACTATCACAATAAGACAACTTTGACGTTATAAAGGTTTCACATAAGGTGAGCTTCAGGTGCTTAGAAAGTTGGAAATAATTGCCTTAGTACATTGTAAGATGCTTGACATAGATGGCTAACGTGTTTAGAGAATCTTAGAGGGGTGTCAATCCATAGTCCAGATTTTTGGCTTCATTAACTATAGGGATTATATCGTTTCCAATATTAACTTTCAGTTCATCACGAACTTCCTCCAATTTCTTTGCGGAGCCAAAAAGCATAACCTGTCACTTCTTAGAATTCAAACGTAAGTTATGAGCTGTGGAAAAGTCATATAAGTTATTCAAATCATTATTCATATAATTTTGAGCAGCGGTGAATTAAGACTATTGAAAGAAATATAGAGTTGAGTATCATGGCGTAGTGATGTATTCTGGCATTTTCAATGATTTCATGGAAATCGGAAATATATAAGGAGAGAAAGAGGTCCTAAAATGGGACCCTGGGAACACCGAGATCCACATTCAATGAATCTGACTCAATGCCATCCAAAACAACACGTTGGTACAATTGGTCAGATAGTTAAATATGAGATCTCGACCCGTTAGAAAAACCAAAGTATCTGAGCTTGGAGCAGAGTAAGGAGTGGTCTAAGGTGTCGAATGCTTTACTATAAACTAATAATACCAAACACGATATTTGCCCTCGGTCCGCTGCCTTGAAAATATCATCCGTGATTGCCATTAGTGCAGTTGTAGTACTATACCCATTCTGAAAGCCAGATTGTACGGGGGTTATTATTTGATTTGCGTATATGAAACCTGTCATTTGGTCTTTGATGATCATTTCTAGGGCTTTGGAGAGGGGAAAGGGAGGGATACTTATGGGTCTCAAGTCAGAAAGATCAGGAAGGGAAATTACATTTGGGCAGAGGGAAAATCAGTGCATGTTTCCATTCAGAAGGGAAGGTACTCGAGTTCAATGCGGAATTTAAAATGAAGGTAAGATGTTCAATCAAGTGTGAATGTGGCAACTGAAGCATCCTCAGGGAGAATTGATCAGTTCCAACCGCATTGCTTTTTATTTTATTTAGATATTTTCTAACAGTTTCGGGAGATATATTGCTGAAAGAGAAATCAGTTTCGTTTCTAACATTATTATATTTATCAAGAAGAGAAAATTGTAAGTCAGATTTGTCAGTATGGATAATGCAATTGAATTGTGATTTAATTCGTTCACGTTTTCAGTTGCTCTGGGATGCTAGGTTTTGACTTTTGCGAAGAATATCAAGCGACCTGAGAGTGTTATAGATCTCTTTTGAATTTTTACTTTTCAAGGCGTGTTGAGAAATGCCTTTTTTCGTTATGGCTCCTGTGGTATATTTCTCAATTCAGTATAACTTTCCCATGATGCAATGGTTCTCAAAAAATTTGTACTTGCTATATACTTTATTTCTGAGTTTAATCATTAGTTTTATATTATAGGTATGCAGAGGAGCAGGATACTCTAATAGTCCTTAAAGGTGCTGGTGACTAAATAAATCGATTAGACCTTGGTTCAGAAAATCAAGCATTTCGTCTACAGAAAGTAATTCAAAAATAGTGTCCCATTCAAAAGATGACAGATCTTCATTGAAGAGATTCAAGTGAACCTGGAGAAGTCCGATAAAGTTATATAGTAGGGATTCCTTCTCAATTTAGGACAATCCACTTGGCAACTGACAGCAAGTGATCCGAAGAAATTCCGTTAACGTCTAGGACCTCTAACTTTAATATATTTTCTGGATTCAAAGCGATTAACAAGTCAATCAGTGTTTGCCTGAGACTAGTGATTCTGGTAGGTTCATCCACTAGTTGAGTGAGGCTGAAAAGATTGAGAAATTTATAGAAGATATTGCAACGATTATCATTGGCTAGTAAGTTAATATTCAGATCCCCTCAAATATAAGGAAGTTACCCTCAGTTACAAGGTTTGCTATAGTTTCCTCTAGTTCGTTTAAAACACTCTATTATGCTGGCCTTGGGTGGGTAATAAAGGACCCCAAACAAGTAAGACTGACTTTCAAAGGTTCACGGAAGTCAAAGTTGTTCCAAGAGATACTTACCTCGCGAGAAGATTATTTTAAATTTGATCGACTCATGAACGTAAAAGCAATACCTCCTCCTCTACCATCTCTGTCAGCTCTAATGATATTATAAGAGTTTATCCACACAATCTGAATTTATGTCTTTGTTTAGCCAAGTCTCGGACAATCCGATAATGTCATAATTACCATTAAGTATAAAATCACAGAGCACATCAAAACCTGTAAATAACACCTAATATTACTTGAAGATGCATTTGATTGATTTGGACATAATAATAATGATAGATAGTGATGAAAGTAAATATAAGTAAACATTAGAAACTATTACGAGATAACACTGTTGACTGAGTTTTCTGATGTGAACTACTTGGAGGCACTTTCAGCTTTTTTGAGTGTGGTTTGATAGTGTGGTTCAGTTCATCAATAACAGTGACAGCAGCTTCCTTTAGGACTTAGAGAAAAATCAGTTACTGTAGCCGAGTGGAAGGGCACTCAAATTATCCCCTCTTTTCGATGAAATATGATCTTTCAGTTTCTGGTGAACCTTCACTGGTGGATTCTTCTCTGCTCCAGTTCCTCAGCTGTGTAGGTATCTCCATTGATGATGAGTCTGTTGTTCCTTATTTTTGCCGACAGGTTCTTAGACTTGGCTTCCTTCATATGTTTGACCAAAATTCTATTATTTACCCGATTCTGGTAGCACATGTCTTGAATAATAGAAATTTTTGTATCTTTAAGTTTGTGAACATGCTGAAATATTGTGTTTTTGGTCAAGAGCGAAATAAACTCAACTATAATGCCTTGTTTTTCATTAATATTGATAAGGAATAAATTAAATATATCTTTTATGCATAAATCTAATCCCATTAATGAATTCAGATTATTTACGGTGGCGGTAGCCAGGTTATGATTCACTTCCACATCAAGGCCCAAGATGATTATGTATTAGGATTATGTATTAGGCCTTATTTTTCAATGATATTTTCGACCACTGAAAAACACTCACCATTCGTCCTCCTTTTATCAAAAACACCACATACGCACCCTTATTCACGTGTTTTTAGTACTTTTTTGTACAAAAAACTGCCGTTTTCTAATATATCCACTTTTCCTCAGATTGTAAATACATTCCACAATTCTAACTTTTACCCACCAGAAGCATAGTAATTTTTATAGGCTTGTTCTGTCCTAGAACCATTCGAAGTAGTCACACAGACGTTTATTAAAAACGGACCCAGGCAAAATATTTCACGCTATGTTTGTCCTACTCTTTAGAACCAATTCGTAAGCGTTGTGGCTTTGAACCAAAACAAACCTTATATTTACAATGTTGATTGCCTTAACTCGAAGATAAAAAGTCAAACACTACAATAGTTGCATTTTGTTGACTCCCCAATTTCTAGTCTGCAGCATAAGACACACCTTAGGCATGGATGTTTTTGAAGACAAGACACACAAAAACGAACCCGATCAATATCTTACGTTAAAGAAGGGAACACAAACTAACTAACTTGGCTAACCATGCTATAGAAGTTGAATGCAAGCCAACCCTTATGAAGTAACGCTTCGCTCCTCTCGCGGGCACTTCGTCAGGAGACTTTTCTCCTCGATTTTTCCGAATTATTATTGAGGCACAATAGTAACAATCAGTCGCTAGATGCAAGTACATGCTACATCGCAGACGTCGGAAAATAGAAACACCTCCGCAAAATAATTGAAACCACATGATTGGCTGTTTCTTCTTCCACAGATACATACATTCAATCAAAAGGGGACATTTTAAAATTGAATGATTTCTTCATGCGACCACCAAGGTGTTTTTTATATTTTCAAGCTTTTAGAGAAATGAACTATTACATAAACCAAAAAATTAGTGATATGTGAATTCTCCCTACACTGCATTTTTACTAAAATCTCTTGTACATAGGTCGAGCACATGTTTGCGGCCATTTAAAAATTAATTTTTGTGATCCTTCACTAATGTTATCCAAATTGGAATCAACATCAATTTATTTTGCAACTTTGTAAATACTAAATCTAAATTTCTTTATACCCAGTTTTGAATACATGTCTCCTTATTTTAATCTTAATATATATAAATCCAGTGTCCTGATGTTTGTTCCCAGTGAACTCTTCACCAAGTCAACCGATTTCGATGAAAATTGGCATGTATATGTAATTTTTTCCAACTTGAGAGATAGACTTTTTTTTCATCCCCCTAAATGTTAAGGGTGGTCCACCCCTTAATTTTTTTTTATTTTTTTGGTAAAATTTTTATTATGATACGGCATTTAAAAATGCATACAACCCTTAAGTTTTACCCTTCTACGATCAAGCCCTATTTTTCCATCGCGATTTTTATGTTTTTTTATTTTATCCACAGTTCCGCAATAGGGTTGCAAGATGGCAATCGAATATAATAATTGTAGTACGATAAATTGAGAACGGGATAAAGAAAAAACGGGATAACGGGAATAATGAGATAACGAAAAAACGGGAAAACGGGATGACAGAATAAGGGAATAACGGGAAAACGGAATAACGGGATAAAAAAAAACGGGATAAAGGAAAACAGGATTACGGGGAAACGAAAAAACAGGAAAAAAGGGATGACAGGATAAGGGGATAAGGGGAAAACGGGATAACGGGATAATGAAAGAATGGGATAACAGGAAAACGGGATAACGGGAATAACGGGATAACGAAAAAACGGGATAACGGGATGACAGGATAAGGGAATAACGGGAAAACAGGATAACGGGATAACAGGAAAACGGGATAACGGGACAACAGGAAGCGGAAGGAGTCAAAAGCATAGTCTAGATGGAACAACATAAAGGAAAACATAGAAAAAAAGAAATTCTACGCGGACGACAGTTTTTGGGAAAAACATTTTAGGAAACATAGAAATTTGGACAGGAAACCTCTGTCGGGTTTTAGTTTTAGTTTATAACAAAAACCTTAGCCACAGCAACGCGTGGCCGGGTCTGCTAGTAATAATATAGTTTTTTTAAGTAAGTAGTTTTTTGGGTAACCTTCCACAGTCTGAAAATGAAAATATAATCAGGAAAATCTATACAAGTGTAGAAAGGGCAAACTAATTAGTTCACTCCGATAAGTTACTGCGTTCACCAAATTATATTTCCTAAAGAAAAATCATTCAATTAGTCAGTTACTTGCCTTATTCTACATTTGCCTATCAAAAAAATAGTAAAATTCAAAAGATACTTCACTATATAGTTTTTGATTGACGTTTTGGGGACTATATCTGCCCCTGTTCTCAAAATCTTCTAAATCTCCTTTAATTGTTTGAATAATTTGGTTTTTTCTCTTGCAGTGTCTTTTTCGCTTTTTCAAATGACGGATGTCAATTAAGATCTGCCAAAAAATTTGAAAGTGACGTATGGCTCATTTGTTGTTCAGATCAGTTTATTAGCATTCTGCCATTTCTGACTTCTTCTCTAAGTAGAGGTAACCATTTCAACAGAATTCATTGAAAAGCAGTTTTTATTGGAAAGAAGAATACAGGCCATTTCTTTCAATTTTCTCCTCTCTTGATGTGGTTCTTTCATAAAGATTTTTGTCCTATTCCATTAAATCGTATGATCGCCATTGGATGTGAGGATATGTTCTGCAATTTTTGATCCGGTTATTTGATGTAACTCTGATATTCACTTTGGCGCACTTCTAATAGTTTTGACGTTTCACCTATATAACTATCAAGGTATGTTGTAAACACAGTTTTTGGTACTTTCTTCGGCATTTTTTGGTTTTGTTTGTGTAAGTACAGATCTCAGTGTGTTTCTTGTTCTGAATGATGTTCTCCCATCATACCTATGTCCAATCCGTTTGATCTTCTCAGATAATCCGGGACATAAGGTATTATGTTGGTTGTGAAATGTGTAGGTGGTGGGAGTACTCCTGTTGGTTGTGTTAATTGGTTGTTTGTTGGATTTTTGTTTTCAATGTCAGTGATTGTTTTTTGCACAAACTGATCCGGATATGCATTTTCCCTAAGAAGAGATTTTATGAAGTTCATTTCTTCCTGTAGATTCTGGTTGGAATTGCAAACTGTTTGGGCTCGATTATAGAGACGTTTAACTATGCCTTTTTTCACAGTGGCATGGTGGTTTGTTGTAGTGTAGATATCGATTGGTATGTGTATTCTTTCTGTGTACAGATGTTTCCATTCGGGATGATGATTTTTGGTTATTCTGTTCTGATTCTAACGTGAATTTGATCGTTGGTTCTTGTTAGTTTATATGATCTAAGAATTCTTTTTATTCTTCTTCACTTCGATTCCAGATAGTGAAAACATCATCCACGCATCTCCATCATACTTTTGGACCATTGTGGAAAGTTTTAACGAAGGATTCTTCAAAGTATTCCATGAACATGTTATTTTAAAATGGGTGACAAAGGAGAACCCATCGCCATACCAAACTCTTGTTGATAAAATTCGTTCTTGAATTAGAAATATGTTTTTTCTGTACATAGTTTGAGTAATTATATGATGGTACTGACATCCAGTTTTGTTCTTGTCTTCAGTGATGTGTCATTTTCTAATCTTTTTTTCACGATTTCCAGAGTATACAAACTTTTGACATCAAAACTTACTAGAAGCTCTCCATCTTGAATTTGTAATTCATTCAATTTCTCTAGAAAGTGAGGGGTATTCCTTATGAAACTATTTCCATTTCCAGATAGTGGTTTCAGAATGTTGAGTAGGTATCTAGCGAGTTTTTGTGAAGAAGATCCAATGCAACTTACAATAGGGCATAGAGGATGAGCTGGTTTGTGTATTTTTGGTAATCCATAAAAATGTGCGGGGTTTGCTGTGGTGTGATACTAGATCTCTGCGTTCTGTTTTCGTGAGTATGTTTTTGTGTTTAGCTAAAGTTCGGTATATTTTGTTTTCTATTGATGAAGTTGGGTTTTTGTTGAGTTTTTTGTATACTTTGTTTACTGATATGATAATAATAATAATAATAATATTTCTTTATTTCTGAATTAACCTTATATATACATGTATACATAAAGCTAAAAAAGCAATGACTTCAAAAGTATAGTACATTTCAGAAGATATGGTTCATATAGTCATCTACATTTATGCGTTCTAGATCTAGGAGCAATTTTTTAATTTTGTTCTAGAACAGATTCTGGTTTCCTATTGATTTAATAGTATTCGGTAGCTTATTAAATATTCTTATACACATATAAGATGGATTTTTTTCAGTCAAACAAAGTCGATGTTTATGTTAATGGATCTGGTTTCATATCTGGTGTTTAATTCTTTGATTATTCCAAATTTGCTCTTATTTCTTTGTAAGAACATCAGGCACTCGTATAGATAAAGAGCATATACAGTGAAAATTCTTTTCTCTCTGCAAAATTCCTCTGCATGACTGTCTAAAATCCCTCTTATATATGATTCGGAGTACCTTTTTTTGGATAATAAAAATGTTCTCTACAGTTGAGCCTATTCCCCAAAATATTAGTCCATATCGCATGATAGATTCAAAATTGGCATGGTATAGTGTTCTTAATGTTGGTTCATTTAAGTATTTTGCAGTTATTCTAATTGCATAGCAAACCTTATTTAGCTTACTAGCAACATATTCTATATGTTGTTTCAGTCAGAAAGCGGTCTAGTATGATACCTAACAACTTAGTATGATGATTTCTTCCAAGTTTTGTTCTTCCAATTTAATAAATTCTGGTTTGTTTTCCACTGCATGACTTGTACTAAAATCACCATGTTTGTTTTATCCTCATTTAGAATGAGTTTATTTTGTTGAAACCAGTTTTGCCTTTGTGTAGGTGTTTGTTGCTTCAATTGAGAGATTTTGTTCATCTTCGCTCCCACAGCCAAATTTGTATCATCAGAATATGGTTATGTTCCCATTTCCATTTAAATTTTCTGTTATATAACACAAATCATTTATAAAAATTAGGAATAGAATTGGTCCTGCAATACTTCCTTGAGGTACTCCTGTATTATTATATAATATGTCTGATTTTTCAATGATTCCTTCCTGGTTATTTTAATACGCTGTGTCCTATTTGAAAGATATGATTTAAACCACTCACCAGCATTTCCTCGTACACCATATATTTCCATTTTTTTTCAATAAAATGTTCCTATCCAGGCAGTCATATGCTTTTGACAAATCAAAAAAACATACCTAATGCTAGTTTATGTCTTCTATAAAGTTTAAAAGTTCTTTGGTGAATTGGCAGATGGCGGTTAGTGTAGATCTCCTTTCAAATAAGCGTGTTGGGAATGGTTCAGTATTTCAATTCATTCATGAACAATATCAACCTTGAGCATTGCAAGTTCAAAATTTTGAAAACTGGTAGAAGACTAATTGGTCGAAATTTTCCATCAACTCTTCATTTCCCTTTTTTAAAAGGGGTTTGATTACAGCTAGTTTCAGTTGATCAGGAAATATTCCATGTTTGAAAGAATTGTTTATTATATAAGATATCACATTGCTGATTGATGGTATGCATAGTTTGACTATATTTGTCGGGATCTCATCATCACCACTACTATATTTATTTTTCAATGTTTTTGATATTTCTATTATTTCTTGGATTTGTGGGTTTCAGGAATAGAGATCTATTATTATAATGTATATAACTATGATCTGAAGTTGCCTCTGGGAGATGCTTCACCATATAGGGATAATTTTAGTTAGGAACTCGTTGAAGTCATTTGCTGTGTTTTTCCACCTTTGATTTGACATTCCTCATTTATTTTTAGATTTCCATTAATTTCTTTACAAATTGTCCACATAGTTTTGTTTTATTATCGAGTATTAATTCTTTTCTAAGTTTGTGTTCTTTTATAAGAAGTTTATCATATTCCTTTGGTTTGTTTATATTCATTACTAATATTTGGATATGTTCTACTTAAAGCGAGCAATGTGTCAAGTTTGTTTTTAACTCTATAACATCTGCATCTTTTGTACAAACCGTTTGTTCCTGAATTCGACATAATTTTTACAGGAAAGGACTCATTGAAAATATGTAGAAAATTATTTTATAAACTGTGTCCATTGACTATTTACATCTTTTACATCTATTTCATACACTAATTGCCAATTTGTTCACTCAATCTTTGCAAAAAAATATTTTTTGAGCTTTCAGTAAAAAATCTACGTGGTGTTGGTGGTTGTTTGGATTCTTGAATCTCAAAATTGATCTTCTGTGCTGAGTGATCTGAAATGTGGTATTCAATTGACTGACTTTGTGACAATTCAAAATTTGAAAAATATTATCTAAACAACTTTTGCTGTTCGCTGTGATCCTAGTAGATTCCTTTATTGCAGGTGTCATATTGAAAGAGTTCATCAAACTGAAGAATTCTGATTTGATTCGATTTTCTTCCATCATTTCAATGTTGAAATCTCCTGCAAAAGATATCCTTATTGTCATTTACTAGTTTACTTAAGAGTATTTCAAGCTTTCTAAAAAATGTTGGTAGGTTTCCATTTGGGGTTCTATAAATTGATATTACTGTAAGATTCTTTTTCCCTATCATGCACTCTACGGCTGCACACTCAAAATCTGCTGTTTTGGACAGCTTTACTAGATTTTTTAGTTCCTTTGCTTTTTGCTTCTTCTGTACAAATATTGCTGCTCCCCCATGTGAACCTTCTTCTCTACAAAACTTCGAAACTAGTTTGAAGTTCTTTATTGCTGTGTTCTCCATTTGATCTGCTGACTTCCAGTGTTCTGTTACGCATAGAATTTTACATTCATTATTTGCTTCTAGCATGTTTTCCACCCTATCTATTGCATTTCCAATTGATTGTACATTTTGATGAATTATGCTCACCTCATCCTTATTTATGTGACCATAGTTATTTTTTTGACACCTTTTTTGCTTCAGTAAAAATTTCCCCCTTGATTTCTTAAAAAGTCCTTATGTTTATTGAAATCAAATCTTTTTACTCCAACTCCCCTGGGCCAGAATTTTGTTTCATACATTTCATCCTTTTTTTGAAATCAAATCTTTTTACTCCAACTCCCCTGGGCTAGATTTTTATAATTGTTTCATTTTGCTGTTGTTTTATTGATACAGATAAAGCCATAATTTTTCTCTGCTCCACAGAAACCATTTTCCTTGTCCTCTTCCTGTACTTCCCACAGCCATAGTTTTTGGCCTGCTTTTTTTCCTTTTTCCTTTTCCTGGTCTTTCCTCCAACTAGAGTAAAGTTGTTTTCATGTTCATCCACTTCGCCATCTATTGACTGTTGTTCGTCAGTAACACTACAGGTGTAAGGTGCTGCCCTCTGTATATGAGAGGGTAGACCAACTGGTCTTAAGTTTTGTCGTAGTTTACTACTAAATGATGGTTTGAGTTCCTGCTGTTCAGTTGGTTTGTTTTCCTGCTGTTCAGTTGGTTTGTTTTCCTGCTGTGATGTTGATTTGTCTTCTTGCTGTAGGGTTGGTTTGTTTCCTCGCTGGATTGGTTTGTTTTCCTGCTGTGATGTTGATTTGTCTGGTTCTGTTGGTTTTGTCTTTCATTTCATCTAACAGTTCTTTTAGGTACTTATTTTCAAGTTCCACTTGTTGTTTTTCAGTAGGAGTACTTTGGAATCTGCAACTGATAACCTCTGATTAACCTCACTTTGGCAGCATTCCACTTTATGGTCTCCATTACTTCTTAATTTTAGTCTTTCTGCACAACTTTTATGTAGCACTGATAGACAATTTTTGCACACGTAGACTGAGCACGTTTTTCCACAACATTTCATTGTGGCACCTTTTATATTTGTTGCATTTTCTTCACTATTATCTTTGGCGTTAACATCGTCGTCCATCTTGATAATATGGTAGTGTCTTGATTGATTGTTTGATATGTGGTGCTTGAGATCATTTGTGTTAGTTTGTCCTCATAATCAGTAGTGTTCATGATGACTGTGGTGTTACCTTTATCAGCTGGAAGTATTTTAATCTGATTGTCTGATCAAAGAGATCTCAATGCACCTCTTTCATATTTTTTTAAATTACTTCTAGGATGGTAATAGATTGTGTCAGTGCGTTTTCTCAGTCAGATCTGTATGGATTTTCCTGATTATATTTTCATTTTCAGACTGTGGAAGGTTTTATCCGAAAAATAATATAGTAGTATTCTATTAATCACTAAATAACACACACTTATGATAGATATACATAAAATGGCAAATAGAGGTAGAAAAACTAGCATGTTAAGCTTACATGAAATATTAATATATTTTCAACAGAGGTAGTATATATTGATGATTCACTTAAGTTTTCAGAAAACTAATCTGTAAAACATCAATATTTAAAAAAAAAACTTAAAATGGTTATAGCCAATGTGTATAGGTTTTGAATTACTCTCATATACATTATTAGCTGGAACCCGCGACTTTGTCAGCGTAGAATTTGTATTTTTTCCTGTTTTTCTTTTTGTTGTTTTATCTAGCTTATGTCAGTGGTTTTTCGTTATCCTGTTTGCCTGATATAATTGATTTGACAGTGAAAGTAATGCTCTGTGACAACGATTACAAATTCACTAACCCCTTTCCACCCTTTTAGGGATGGAATTTTCAAATGAGGTTAAACACAATGTCTTTATTTGTAATAGAGAGCCAAAACACCAATTTTGGTGACCCTAACTTAAAAACTAACGGAACCCTCATACAAACTTTCACCCCCCGTTTTACTCCTTTTGGGTTCGATTTTCCAAAAACACTGAAACACATATTTCTTTATTTGTTACAAAGACCTCAAGTACACATTTTTATGACCCTAACTTAAAACTAACGGAACCCTCTACAACTTTCACCCCCCTTTTACCCCTTTGGGGTTATTTCCAAAACACTGAAAACTATTTCTTATTTGTTCAGGGACCTCAAATACCAATTTTTATGATGCTAACTTGAAAACTTACGGTACTACTATGGAAAATTTCAACTCCCATTTGAACCCCTTTTCAAAAACCCTGAAACACATTTAACACGTGTTTCTTAATTTGAAAAGAAAAGTTCAAATACCAATTTTCATGACTCTTACTTGAAAACTAATGGTACTTCCATACAAACTTTCCCCCTTTTCACCCCTTTAGGGATGGAATATCTTAGTTGTTATCTATGTCACCATAGAAAACGCTGTGAAAATTTCAGCTCTTTAGGTCCACCGGGTTTGGTCTGGGCGTTGATCGTCAGTGAATCAGTCAGGACATGTAATTATATATGTATAGATAATGCCATACCAATACTACTCATTTTTACAAATGAAAAAAAAACAAAATAAGAATTATATAAAAATCCTAAAAATCTAGTAATTATTAGTAATTAATTAAAAATAGCAATACAACTTTCAATGAAATGAGAATAAATAACGGGGGTATTCCGTAAAATTAATTAAATCATTATAGTTTCCTTTTTGAGCCATTTAATCACTGTACTTTTGAATAACTTGAACACTCGTTTCGTTTTTATCTGCTCTGGGGCAAACAATCTGTGCCCAATATAATGTAATTGATCTTTGTCCAATAGCTTTGTTCATTTTTGGTATTTCTATATCATTTGCTTTGGGCAAGTTCCATTTCCATGTTTTTTTTCTCAACCGAACTATTTATTCATCTTTTTAAAGGTACAACAAATATAGAATAAATAAAATTAAAAATCACTCGGTGTTGATAATTTTTGAATTAATTCTTGTTTTCGAACATAAATATTAATAATTGTTTGGATGAAGTCACAATATTGGAATAGTTGTACTGATGGGAAATGGGAGTCGCAATTATAAATGATTTTGAGGAATCGTTTCTGAGTGTCGTAAGTTGTACTATAGACCCCTCCACATCCTAGGCTTCCATACATCAAGAGAGATTGAACTATCGAAAAATATATACTGTGCAGATCGTTGATACTCAGCACATTTTTAAGTTTATAACAACATATAAAGGGGCTCTGAGCCTCTTACAAAGATAGTGCCTATATGTGTTTTTCGTTTTTTGATCAATGTGTATTCCAAGATCTTTAACTGAGTTGGATTGGTACAAAATTACATTCTTATTTCTACTGGTGAAATAGATATTGATTCATACAATTTAAATTGGAAAATCATTGTTGGTACTACAAAATGAAGTGAAAGATGTTTTATCAATATTTATTGTCAATCAATAAACGATCAAGCCAATCAACTATGGGGTCAATATCGCTTCTTGTTCGAGATATTACATTTTGCCAGTTTGTTCCTTCAATCAATAATACTGTATTATCACCATAAGAGATGACCTCACCTGAAATATCAGTCGATACTCATAAGCTAGCCTAAATAATGTGCAATAGAGTGGGGAAACCTGTTAGAAATCAAATTCTTGTATAGGTTGAAAAGATGCAGGGTAATAAGTATAAATAGTAGATATGATATGTAAGTATTATTCCAAAACTCTAGTAATCATATATAGCAACATTTAAAAAAATACAAGAGAATACTTATTGCATGTGTATATTTTTTCAGACAAATCAAATAATTGACATAGAAAAGAAAAATATAACTAGTGTTTGAGAGAGTAATTTTCACATATTAACACATGCATGGACAATGCAAAATATCTCAGAAAAGTATATCTCATGGTATGGGTTTATAATCAGAAGGGATTTTACTGTTGCTGAAGTACTATATCATGAAGGGGTTTTCGACTTGTAGATGAATATCAACCCTCGAGGTCGACTTGACATAGCCTTTCAACTTATTTTTGAATTGTTTGATATTATTCATTTCTGAGATATATTTCGGAAGGCGGCCGTAGAGTTTCGGGCCCAAAAATTTAAAATTCTTCTGCCCAATAGACTTCAAAGCTGGAGGAGGCAAGTAAGTATTGTGTTTCTGTCTTGTATTATAGTGGTGTTCATTAGTTATCAGAGTGGATTTAGTTTTATGCTGTTCAATATTCAAGTTAAAAAAAATTGCTGTATTGGGTCTAAGATTCCAGTTTCAGAGTATAGAAGGTCTGAAGAGTATCGGATTGTTTTACAGAATAAAATTTTAATAATTTTCTTCTGAACTATCACTAGATTATTAATAATAGTTTTTCCGACTGCCCCCCAAGCTACTATTCCATAAGCTATGTGCGATTCCACTAGTGCGTGATAAACTGTTTTCAGTTGGATTTTGTTTAAAATATATCTGAGGTTTTTCAGTTTGTAAATTAAAAAATGTAGTTTTTTGATCACATACGCGACATGCTTATTCCACTTGAGGTGACTGTCAATAATCACACCTAGGTACTTAAATTCAAAAGTAGACTCTATTGAAAAATCATCAGAAATTTTTAGAGTAGTGAAGGACGACAAGGTGGATTTATTATTGGATAGTGGAAGAAACAATGTTTTGTTAGGGTTTATGGTCAGCAATCGACTCTGAAACCATGATTTAATTTCATACAGATCTCGTTCTACTAGTTCTTTCAAAGTTTTCCATTCTTGATCTGAGTAAAAGATTGCTGTATCATCTGCATACGTGATTATTTCTCCTTTGGTATTGACCTCAAATAAATCATTTAAATAAATGTTAAACAGGAATGGTCCTAGTACGGTTCCTTGAGGTACTCCATATGCTACTGTTTCGGATTTGCTATAGATATTCTTCAATTTGACTTTTTGGGGTCTATTTGAGAGATAGCTTCTGAACAAGTCCAGAGCTTTACCTCTGATACCTGAATTCTGGCTGATTCGATCAATAAGTTATGGCTTATGATCGAATGCCTTCCGACAAGTCAAGAAAGATGCAGAGAGCAGGCTGGCTTTTGTCCAGAGCTAAATACATTTTGGAGGTTAATTTTAGTATCGCGTCTTGGGTGGAAACACCTTCTCTGAAACCATGTTGTTTTTCTGAAATTATTCCAAATTTATCAAGAAATGAAGCCAATTGCTTTTTTAGAATTTTTTCGAATATCTTTGAGAAGTTTGTTACTACTGAAATTGGCCTGTAGTTGATAAATTCTTCTCTGTCGCCATTTTTATATACGGGGAATACTATTGTTTCTTTAAATGCTGCGGGAAAAATTCCTTGTTGAATACATTTACTGATTACAGCAGCTAGTGGTGCTGCAATTATGTCAGAAATTTGTTTAACAGTTTCAGACGTTATGAGATCAATTCCTGGTGCCTTCATAGGTTTTAGTTGAGTAATTATTGTTTTTATTTCATTTTGGGTAACTGCTCGTAAAAAAAGAGAATTCAATAGCAGGTTGCGTTGCGGGCAATATATTCAGGATTGGTATTAATTTCTTCTGCAAGCTTTTTTCCCACTGTGACGTAATGTTCATTCATAAGGTTTGCAATTTATTTTACATTGTCGATATATCTTCCCTCCACTTTTATTCTATTTAGATCATTTCTAGGTCTCATTGATTTCGAACATATTTCGTTTATAGAGTTCCACAACTTTTTTGAATCCCTACCTGCCTGAGTTACTTTATTTTTGTAGTAATTAATTTTGTCTTTTGTATCATGGAAGATACTCTATTTCTGGTGGATTTATATAGCGATTTTATTTCTTGATTGGTGGGATATTTCAGCAGTTGCTGATGTAGTTTGTCGCGATCTTCAATGATGAGACTGAGCTCTGCAGTCATCCATTCTTTTCTTTTTTTAAATTTATTTCTAATAGTGTAAGAGCAGTTCCCTATTTGTTGGTCGATGATATCAATAAATTTATTAGCTGCAGATTCAGCATCTTCTATATTATAAAAATCTCCCATTTTTCAAATTTTTTAGTAGTTTGTTATAATTTAGTTTTTTTTTTATCTTATCAGAGTTTTCTCTAGAAGAAGTACATTCATCGAATACGATTTGAAAAAATGTTGAATAATGGTCCGTCAGATTTGTTTTTACTGTTATGGAAAGCATCAAATCCACATCATTATCTGTTTGTATGAAGATGTGATCAACGCAAGATTTGCTTTCGTTGAGACACCTCGTGTAATCATTTATAGCTGATAAAAAACCATATTCATGCATAATAGTTGGGTATTCTGTAGATTCCGCGTTAACTTTCAATATGTCAATATTGATGTCTCCCACAAGTATTACATGTGATTTATTTTCAAATTTTTCATTTTATAAGTATAATCGAAGATTGTTGAGGAATTCCAATGTATTGGAATTTGGGGATCTATATAATGCTATAATTGTGATTTTTTTCGTTACAGAAAATGAGGTTTGACACTAATATTTTATTTTGACCCAAGTCAACGACTTTAAATGAGCTTTGAATATCTGCCTTTACATAACAAACCACTCCATCATTCTGGTTATAGGTTCCATAATCAGGAATATGGAATAGGTCCACATTTGGAATCACCCATGTTTCTGATAGCACAATACAATCAGGTTTAAACTTGAATTGGTTCAAATAGCATTTGAATTCATCAAAATTTCTGTTTATACTGCGGATATTATTATGAAGGAGTTTGAAATTGGTGTTTTTTTTATTTATTCCAATGATTTCATTAGTTCTGAGAAGAAATACTCTCTGTTTTTTTTTTCTTATACAAGTTCATTTATGTATATTATGAACAGTATTGGCCCTAAAACAGTTCCTTGGGGAAGTCCGCGTATTTGATCTTTAATGGGTCGCTCAATATGCCCTCTATTTTAACCATTTGTATTCTTTTATTAGATAGTTTGTCCCTAGTTTTAATCTGTGAAATCATTTCAGCTGTGATCTATGGACTTTTTTATGATTTGTGGCCGTTTCTATAATTTTCTGTATTTTTGTTGTCAATAATTCAGACATATAATTGATGTTGTTGGTTTGGCTGAGAATACTACCCCAGTATTCCCTTCCTGCTAGTTATTTCAGCTTTCTGTAATCAATAACCTTAATTTAGATTTGAGTATGTTCTATTTGGTCTAGACACACATTGAAATTAATGATGATAGTATAATGGTCTATCATTTTTGAGACAATTAGCATCATCCTGAACAAAATTATTTTTCATGAATATGTGATCAATACATGATTTGGTTCCACCTTCTATTCGTGTGTACCCGTCAATGTATGATTTAAATCCATATTGAGATAAAACATTGAAATAATCTCCAACTATTTAATTTTTTTCTTTTATATTCATGTTTAAATAACCAACTATGATTTACTATGGGTTTGCAAATTGATGTTATAAATTTGCTCTACACAATGTAGTCGGTATATTGCTGTTATAGTTATATTCTTTTTGTATGAAAATACAGTTTGTATATGAAATGAAGGAATCTTTCCATCTTCCATTCACATGAAAATGATTTTGAATCTTTATTGTTCTGTGGTTTTCAGCTAAACATTTTATACAAAATGTTCACTTTCATCAAATGTGTGAAAGAACCAATTTCACAAGAAAATAGGTTATCTGTTTCCAACGAAGACATAAATCTCCTAAAAAAGAAGAGTCTAAATCTTTTTCCAATGTATGGTGACATCAAAACAGCCAAAACTACAGAAACAGATTCAGTTGAAGTTGAAATACAAGATAATTTAACAGAAAGCTTAACTGATGATATTATAGCGAGTGAAGTTCATGAGGATATTCGGAAACTTACAGAAGAAGTACGCGAACATCTCCCGAAATTACAATTAGCTGCACAAAATCTTCCGGATGATGATAAAACGAGTTCCAAGGAAAATATTGTCTTCAATCCAAGCTCCAGAGAAATGCTTAGCAAATGCAATGAATATATGAAAAATGTAACCCAGGTGAGCAGACTTGAATAGGGGAATTTCTTGAATTACTCATCATATACAAAAAAAAACTGAAAATGATATCCCTCAATCCATCCATCACAATAGAAAAATATTCCTACCTTTTTTTACAAGGTAGATACTTTCATTTCTATTGACTGTTGAGATAACAGAATTATTCTCAACTATGAAATTATAGTCATAAAAAAAATACAGAATTCTCAACCTCCTAGTTTTTCACCATTTTACACCACAATCAACTGGAAATTTGAATGGAAATGAATGAATATTGTATTAGTATTACAAATTATTTCAAAAATCTATTTTTTATGCATGAAGTTGTATTACCTATATACTGTCAGAAATAAAAAAAAACCCACAGAAAATATTTTTCATTCATTATTTTTAATAAACCTCTCACTTGCTCTACAACTGGAATACATGAAATTTCTGTTATAGTATGAAATTGTTTAAACAGCCTAAATCTGATATTATGCTTTCAAGAATAATATTTTTGCACATTAAAAATATATACATTTATTTTTTCAAACCCCATGAAAATGATTGAATAATTTAATGTAACTATATTTTTTGGAAAACTTTTGAACTGATCATATAAACTACATATTTTGCAATTTTGATGTTATGATTCAAGAGTATAAATGAATGCAGACCTTTTATAAAAAAAAAATTCTACTATATTGATAATCAAACCTTTTTTTTTTCCATGCGTTGCATATTATTTAGTACACGTCTTATAAGTTCAATTGAATCCAAAATATATCTGAAGAATACTAGCAGAGAAGTAATTATACTACCTTTTGAGCGTTTCAAAAGAGAGGCTATGGAAAATTAATTCATGACATGTTAAATATTTCATCTCTTAGGGGGAAATTAAACTAGCTAATAGAAGTGACATCAAACACATCTTTCCCCAAAAATGAGAAGCTTGTGCTTGAATTCACCTACTTTAAAGTTGTACAAGCTTCAAATCCAGCAAAAATATGATATTATCAAATGTTCTTGGTGAAAAAAAAAAAAAGAAAAGATATATGGGAAGTGGGAGCAACATTTTATCAATTATCACCCTCATTGTATATCTTTGAAATAATAATTTGAAGTGTTCTTGGTGGAAAAAACAAAAAAGAAAAGATATATGGGAAGTAGGAGCAACATTTATTGATCAATCTTATTTAACATCACCCTCATTGTATATCTTTGAAATAATTATTTAAAGTGTTCTTGGTGGAAAAAACAAAAAAGAAAAGATATATTTTATTTATTTATTAACGGGTAGACCCAATTACAATATATTGATGAACAAAAACAGTAATATAACCTAAAACTATCTTAAAACCTAGAATAAAATGAAATAAGACAAAATAAATATAATCTAAAGAATACAAAATACCAACACTAATATTAACAAAATGAGAATTCAATTTTATGAGAGCAAACGATTCAATTCTGATTTAATAACTCCATTTGAATTGCAGAATAAGTCAACTTGTTGAAATTTGTTACCATTTCTAAGCAGTCGAGTTATCGGGGAGAAAAACCCATAATTTGTAGAGTGGAAATGTATTTTAAATGTCTCTTCGCCAACTCTAGTCTGCCTATTAGCATTCAACTCAATCAGTGATAAAATCTCCTGACAGTCAACTGCACCCTGCAAAATTTTATTTAAGAAACACATGTCAATCATGGTTCTACGATTTTCTAGAGTCAACAGATTCAATTGTTCCCGAATAAAATTGTAAGAATAATCGCCCCTTTTCAGACCCAACTTGTATGCACAGACCCTAAGGAAGGTATTTTGTACATCTTCAATGTGTTTTATATGAATGTCATAATATGGGCACCAGATTATTGAACCATACTCTAATAGCGACCTCACCAGTGAACAGTATAACAATTTTAGAGTTTCCAAACTGAAATATTTACAAGTTCTAATGATGAAGCCCAACATCTTGAAGGATTTTGATATCATATACTCATTATGAGCTTTGAAGTTCAGTTCGGTATCAAACATTATTCCTAAGTCTTTTATAACTGATGTCCTTTCAATAGATGAGTTATTGATCTTATAATCATGGTAAACTGGATTATTAATCCTGAAGAATGTTTGACAGTGACATTTGGAAATATTAAGGTCCATAGAATTAAGAACACACCAATCATAAAATTTGGATAATAATAATATGTTTATTGTTTAAGAATAGAATTCTTGTTACAAACACAATGTCATAAATAATATTACTAATATAAACATGAAATATAAAATGTGACAATAATTGAATTAAAATATAATATATATATATTATATATATATATATATATATATATATATATATATAAATATATATATATAAATATATAAATATATATATATATATACATATACAAAGGTTACAGGACAAGAACTAGACTAACGATTAGAATTATGTTTTTCACACATCTTCCTCTAAAAGTGTAATATCATTTGTAGAAGCGATGGATTTGAATATTTTCATATCATCGGCAAAGATGAGGAACTTACTATTTTTTATAACTGTACTGACATCATTGATGAATAAATCAAAAAGTAAAGGTCCACAGTGAGACTCCTGAGGAACACCTGAGGATCCAGTAATAGCGGATAAAGTACAGTTTCCAATTTTTACAATATGGCATCTACATGATAGAAAATTCTGAATCCATTGCAATATTGATCCATGAAAGCCTAGAGAGGACAGTTTGGCGATGAGTAATTGATGATCGACTCTTGTCAACGCTTTAGAAAAGTCAGTATAAATAGAGTCGACCTGTAATCTGTTTTCCATAGCACTCAAAATATAGTTTTCATATACAAGAAGGTTTGAGATAGTTGATCTGTTAGTGACAAAATCATGCTGTTGTGGAATTATGAGACTCTTGCACTCCCAAAACATTTGTTTTGTTACCAGATAATCCAATAGTTTGGGTATTTCGGATTGGGTACAAATCGCTCTATAATTTTCAATATTCTCTCTAGCCCCTACTTTATAAATTGGTTTAAGAAAGCTCTGTTTCCAAAAATCAGGAACACTTCCAGAATTCAGGGATAGATTGAAGATGTGAGTAAGAGGAGTTGCCAATGTATATATACAATTCTTTAAAAATACAGAAGGGACACAGTCTGGACCATAAGAAAACCTGGATGGTAAGAAGTTGACTCTATCAATGACATCAGTGACATTAATATTACATTTACCAAAATTGATTGATACATCAAAATTATAGTCAGGAATCAGCACATTGTCATGTGAAGTGAAGACCGATGAGAAATGGTTGGCAAAGAGACCTTCAATACCATCTAGAGAGTTTTCATATTGGTTATTAAAGTGCATCGAGCTAGGTAGATCGTAATTATTACATTTATCATTGATAAACCTCCAGAATGATTTAGGATTCAGATATATGTTGTTTTCAGTATTTCTTATGTAACAAGCATCGCGGAGTTGTTTACATTTGTGGCGAACCCCAGAGAAAACTCTATAATCATCATAGTTACCCGACTGCTTGAATTTTCTGTGGAGTTCAGTCTTCTCCCTCACAAGGTGTTTCAATTCTGGGCTGAACCAGATATATGGGAAGTAGGAGCAACATTTATTGATCAATCTTATTTAACATCACCCTCATTGTATATCTTTGAAATAATAATGATTTTGAAAATTCAATCATTATACTTGAAAAACATTACATGATTACTGAATATAAAACTACCAGGGGTAATGAACTGTGATTGCTTTACTCTTGATTGGAATCTCTCAGTCAGGAATCCTTGATTTATCAGGGCTACAATAGAGCAGCTCAGTTATTTGAAAATATATGTAAATTTAGTAATTTCAAAATGAATTCCCTTGATCATCTATTGGAATGCATTTTAAGTGGTACCTCGAAATTATTTCATTTTACTTTTACGAATATACAATTCAACAGTTTATACATTTTGCACGCACTGGTGATTTTTGACATTGTGACTGTTTCGGCACTGTCACCATGGCTAGGCACCCTTACAGTGGTGCACGCACTTGAATGCGTAACAGCTGGGTGACTTATTGTCGCGGGATCTGGCGACACACTAGTGACGCGACTGTCACAGAGTCCGTAGGTTTAAATCGCCGTGCCCGCATTGGTAACAAAATGTCAGCTCACGCAGTCTAGTCGAGCTGTATTTAGATAACGTCTCTCTTCAGCAGCGATGGATAATCTCATTCTTATATTTTTGTTAGATATGGTAGGTTTTAGTTCAAAATTTCTGATACTCATTCGAAAGTAGCAAAAGAAATTGTCTGGATAAGCACTTAACTTTTCAAACGTGGTGTAGAACTTCCCACTCATCAGTCTATCACTCCAACCCAATATTCTTCAAAATTGTACCTTTTCCTGTTTCTAATGACAAGCGCACAGACAACCAATTCCACAAAATCCATCCTAACGCTTAACGAATAAATCGCGTGACTGTCACTATAAGTGCGTGTAGTCAAGAAATCTTCGGGGACGTGACAGTGACAATGAATTAATTGTCACTCTGACAAAAATCACCAGTGTGTGCAGGCTCATATTTTACTTTTTTATCTTGTTAATACATTCACCAAACTTAATAGATTTGTTTTATACAGCATAGTTGCTCTATATATTCAAACTAGCCAACGAAAAAATTAACATACCATTAATTTCTATAATTTTGTTCTTGTTCCAGTTCATCCAAGATATCAACACCATAGAAGAATTTATTGAATATGATCCTGTTGCAGAAAAAGAGGAGAATATTACTAGTGGATCTGAAATGCTCAATGCTCTCTTCGAAGAGATATTCGTTACTCACAGATATCAACAAATGAAATAGACACTGAATTCAAGGATCGATCTTCATTGGATTCCATAGCCCCTTCCACATATTTATTGACATTAATCGCTTCACTCATAGTTTTATTGAAATTCCATACTATTACAGCAAATTGTAAAACTTTCAGACTCCTTCTTTTTCATTTTGCATAAAAAATATCATTTGAAAATAAATCATTGTTTATTTTATTCTATGTTAAAATCGTTATATCCTCCATGAAATCTGAATAAGTTGTTTTTACACAACGAGTGGTAACAGCAGAATTAAACGGGAGAACCGTAGCTGCCGAGGTATCAATGGGGTGTCCACAAGGAGGAGTTCTATCACCCCTTTTATGGTGCCTAGTAGTAAACGAGCTTCTTACAGAACTGAATGAGTCAGGACTGTATACACAAGCGTATGCAGATAACTTAAACCTGCTAGGAGAAAACATTATGACAGCTCTTGGCAGAGTAGAACAGTGGTGTTCTGCTGGGGGGCTGAGAGTCAACCCGGAAAAAGCGGACTTGGTACTCTTCACCAAGAAACGCAAAATAGGAACTCTTCCAGAGATACTAATCTCAGGAAAACAGCTTCCGTATAAAGCGTCGACCAAACACCTTGGAGTCATCATAGACTCCAAGCTGACCTGGAACGAACAGATTGAAAATCGAACCAAGAAGGCTACCTGCTCCTACTGGGCATGCAGAAGAGCCTTCGGCAACACGTGGGGCTTGACACCCAAAACCCTACACTGGATATACACGGCGATCATTCGCCCGATACTAACGTATGGATCCATCATTTGGTGGACCGGTACTACAAAGGGCAAGTCCAGAAATGAACTTGATAAAGTACAACGACTGGCTTGTCTAGGAATAACAGGTGCCATGAGGACCACGTCTACTAAAGCTCTAGAAGTTCTATTAGGACTACCACCTCTGCACCTTGTCATTGAGCATGAAGCCATGCGTGCTGCATACAGACTCAAAGGCGCAAGCCAATGGATCGGTACTGAGGCAGACCGTGGACACTCAGCTATCTGGAACAGGGCAAAGGAAGGATATCCAGTCCTATTAATGGAAAGAGACAGTACCCTGCCTGTTCTGGATTTTAGAAAAGGACCCAATATAACCATCCTCACAAGGGAGGAATGGAAAGACAATACGCCTGACAGACCCCCAAACCATGGATCAACCTGGTACACAGATGGATCAAGATTTGGGGGAATGTCCGGCGCAGGGGTCTACGATGAAGGAACAAAGAGAGAAATCTCAGTTCCTTTAGGAAAATATGCCTCAGTGTTCCAGGCTGAAGTATATGTATACTCACCTGTCTCCAGGAAAATCTTGACAATAAAAGTCGAGGGCCTACTGCCATCTACTCGGACAGCAGAGCTGCTATTATGGCGATAGGAGTAAATAGGATTGTATCTAAACTGGTGTCTGAGTGTAGAAACGCCATAGAAAGTTTATCGAAAACAAGCAAAGTCAGCCTCATATGGGTCCCGGGAGACTCAGGTGTCCCCGGGAACGAGGATGCAGACAGATTAGCCAAGATAGGATCGGGAAAGACCTCAGTTGGACCTGAACCCATCTTGGGAATACCCAGCAGCCTGGCAATCTCAAATATGGAGGAACTGCTACAAAAGCAGTTCCTTAAAACATGGCAAGAGGCGCCAGGCATGAGGCAATCAAAGCTCCACATAAAGGAGCCATGGAAAAAAATGTCTAAAGAGATCCTGTCACTTAACAGACGGGACATCAAGACTGTGACTGGGCTCCTAACGGGACATAATCATTTGAACAGGCACATGGAGCTCATCGGGATCACAGATTATCCCCTATGTAGATGGTGCCTGGAAGATGACGAGACATCGTCGCACATCCTCAATGAGTGCCCAGCTTTGGTGCACCAGAGGGAGATCAACCTTGGGAGCATAATTCTGAACCCAGAGGACGTCAAAGGAGATTCAGCTGAGGAAGTTGCTGAATTTTGTCAAAGAAATCGGCATGCCCAGCTGATTTTCTCAGAACAAGTGGGCGCACAATGGGCCCAAATAGAGAGGCCTACGTGCACGAGGTTCTTCGGAACCAGCCCACCTTGTGCGAAGAAGAAGAAGTTGTTTTTACCGAAATATTAGTGTAATCTGATTCTGAACCTACGCTAAAATCTGTTAGGAATAATAATAATATTAAAAGAGATTAGATAAGTTTTATAAAAATATCTTCATAAGGGTGCTAAGTAATTGAAAATATTATAGTCCTTTTTGCACCCAATTAATTATTTCTGTATGCAATATGCATAATATTGACATAATATTGAAACAACTATTTTTTGATATATTAGAAATGCTTTAGAATTTTCCAAAAATACTGAAATGATAATTTCTAAAAACATCCCCACAATATGAAAACCCTGGCAATAACTTTTATATCACAAACTATGTTCACTTTGCCATCATCTTAATCAAAACAATAGATTTTTTTACTTTGCTTTGTTTTTTGAAATTTTAGGCACTTCTAGTGGTATAATTCTTTTCGAGATTTGCAAGGAAAGTTATTCCACGTGTTTATTTGATAGAAATAGATTTATTTCACCTGTTGAAAAGTACAAAAATAATTAAAAATATATTTTGTACGACAACAAGGAAGACGTCAATGTATAAATAATATAAGGAACAGCATACACAAAAAAAGAACAAAATATAAATAAATCACAAAAACAGGTTTTAATAAAAATTCCTCAAGGGTGTAGCAATTTCTTTCTACCAGGTATTTTTTCAATCTTGATTTAAATATCGAAATATTGGGTGAATTCTTTATAGAAATATCCAACTTGTTGAATATGTTGGGCCCGAGGTTTGGAGATTTTTTTTTATATGGAATTCGAATTTACTGAACAAAATTTTTCCTTGCTGTTTATGACTGGATTTGCATGTTCTATCTTTTATCAAGTACAGACAACATGAACAAATTCTCATAGTTTCTATTCTGGTCCATGATGTAGAACAGTATACAATCCAAAATGAACCTGGAAGAAAAAACACGAAGATTGCACCATGGATAAACATTTTTAACCGACGAAACCGAAAAGGAGGAGGTTCTCTAGTCAACGCGTATATTTTTTTTTAATGTATGATTACGCATAACTTTTTACTGAGGCGTCCGATTCCGATAATTATTTTTTCAGTGGATAGGGTGTACTTCGAAGTTGGTCCCATTTGAATTTAAAAGATGAAATCCACCCCTAAGGGTAGTAAAATGAAGGATATTGATCACTCACCGTCTGAATTCTGGTCCGTTAACTGATTCTATCAGGCATAACTTTGTACTGGGATCTTCGATTTGGATGATTCTTCTTTTATCAGATAGGGTATACCTCATAGTTGATCATATTTGGATTTCGAATGGAATTATCCACCCTTACGGGTTTAAAAATAGGGGATAATTGATTTTTTACTTGTGAACATTGGCACACATATGTGATTGACAATGACAGATCGCTAGTGTCATTATCACAATCATTATATTCTATGAGAGGATGGAATGATATACAAAGTAATGAAATAAACTAACCAGATCAACAAAAATAATTTATATTACAACAAATAGTAGAAGTAGATAATCATATTATTTAACTGGTAATAGTTGAAGTACGATGGGTAAGTAAGTATTTTGGAAGTAATCAGAAAACAAGCAGTTAGTAATTAGTAGATTTCAGCCACAAAAATTTGAAAAATAAAAACTTTTTAACAAAAAATTAAAGTGACGAAATACGGAACTGAAAAGTAAAAAATAAAATAAACCTTCTTAGTCTCAATAACTAAGCTCCTAAACTAATGTAAGTAACTAATTTTGAGTCGGCGCCAAACAAACAATCAACGAAGATCATTAAATTACTTCAAAAAAATCAGAATGTCACCGCCCAACTCGATGCCATCATTTTACGCCTTACATAATTCATTTGCTTGTTAGTTTGGCGCCGACTCAAAATTATTTACTTAAATTAGCTTAGGAGTTTAGTTATCGAGACTAAGAAGGTTTATTTTATTTTTTACTTTTCAGTTCCGTAGTTCGTCGGTTTAATTTTTTGTTAAAAAGTTTTTATGTTAAAGAATATCGACACATGATGCAATACTAGCTCTAGCAACTGAAGTGTGTCATCAGCTCTCAAAAAAAACAAGCCAAGTCTAAGCTGCAAACTGCACCCTTGGTAAGGTGGTGTGGCCAATGACTGAATCATTGGGCTCCGGTGCCAGTTATCACTTTTAGATATACATTTTGATGTTCACTTATTGAAAAAACGGGTGACTTTAGGAAACATAATTATAGAACTTTTTTTTGTTCTAAATGGTGTCTTCTATATAGCCTTTCAAGGAACACATTATTTTCAGTATATAGAATTTTTTTTTCCAAAAATGGTTTTTTTTCAAGAAGCAAGAAATCGATAAAATTAAGGTTAATTAATGTATTATAACAAGAAGAGCCATTGAAATCGTTTAAAATCTGCTAGAAAAAAGTCTTCATACAGTTTTGTTGAGGATAAATTGGAGGAGTAACAAATTAATAAGAAATTGCAGCCGTTTACTGATTGAGTCAGTACAGCAGTTTGCTAATAGATTGTGCGAATAATTCATTCAATGCATTTCAATCATCAACAAGAAAGAAAAAGGGTTTAATGTTAGTAAACAAGTACAGCACTATGTGATAGCCCATACAACACATGGACATCCAGTGGATATCCATTAAGGATATTTTGGATATCCAATGGACGTCCAGTTTTTATCCAAAGGATATCCTATGGACATTCTTAGGCCACTGAACTGGACGTTCATAAGATATCCTTCATGGACGTCCATAAGATATCCTTCATGTGATACGCCGGACTACGGGGTGAATTAACAGAACACACCTGTAAAACCAGACTTTCTGTTAGATTGCGAAAACAAGCATCGAGAGCATCGACTATCTGAGGATGGTCGAACCGAAATTATGTTCCTGGAGCGGTCTACAGGAAATTACCTCTTTCTCTCTGTGCTTGGGCGTGAGTTGTTTATTCAGGAAGTACGTACCGGATTTCAGAAAGATTCGAAAAATTATAATAAAAAATAATAACGCACCCATAAAAATTTTAAGAATAGAGATATATATTTGATAAAAATTGAAACAAATAGTCATCCGTTCTATAAACGGATAATATGAGACAATATTCAGCAAAACAAATAGAGTGTGGTTTACTTGAAGTTAATTTCACATCTGTCTACAAATTAAATAGATTGCCTAAAACAATAGTGACATCAATTGTCAAAAACTGCTGGAATAATTATCTTTTGAAAACTCTGGTAACATGAAATTATGGAGATACCTTTACAGACACATGACATTATAAATGATTCAATTTGCCAACCCATAAATACAGAAACATATATAACTTACGATACATCAGCAGAGTCAACACTTATTCACTGAAGATGGCTTTTAAACGACAATTAGATTTAATTCTATCATTAGTTTGATTAATCCCGCGAAAAATGTTATTTTAATTTTACTCGCACTGTATATTAGTATAGCGTGTATGGATATGGTTTTCTACGAGGTTATGAACTATCGATTTGAGGTTTTTCGTTGACTTATTCACGTTCTGGAAGCGTTGATCAATAATAGGTAATTTTTGGAAAACATACTGGTTTACTGGTGAATTCACTTGGATACTCGCATTAAATTGAATATAATTTCTATTAATGGCTACTTATGTTCACTGCTTGACAACTATATTCGTAGTCTTCTCATCTTGATTTCACTATGTCGTGATTGGACAAAATTCTAACCTCATTTTGAACGTACTTGTTTGACTGCTGAACACCGAGTGATTTGTTGATCCGAAAAAACGCTGATTTTTATAACCCGTTACCGGATCACATGAGAGTTGGGCATAGTCGCGGGGAAAAATGTCTGATATTATAATTATCTTCAACTTGTCAGCGGCTCAATAATTAATGGCTTTGTTTCTGTCATCAAAAATGTATAAAAACAAAATTTTAGCCTTCCGAGGTAGAGTTATATTTAATGGTCCGTCATAATCTATAAATTTATTGCGTTTCTCTGTCGTTCTGAATACATTAAAACAGTTTTATGATATTTCGTGGCTCGATGTAATTATGGGAGCTGTCAACAATCTTGGAATTTATAATTTTGTTTATATCGTTAATTTTACCAGATATGGCGATGAGCGGACGTGATGAGTTATCTTAAGTGCATTTAATTGTCTTATATATTTTTAACTGGCATGTGCTTATCAGCGTTGGTCGCTTATTTGAATTTAGAACCTATGTTCATACCCATGGAATTTATTTTCTGGCTATAAAGTTCGTATTAAGTAATATCGTGTTGTTTCTTATGATTGAAAGTTTTTCTGTAATTTTGGGGCCTGACACATGGACAGCCATAATATATCCTTCATGGACATCCATGAGATATCCTTCATGGAAGTCCATAGGATATCCATCACGAACGTCCTTCCTTATTCAACCTACATATTGCTATTGCAACTCTTAATTTTAAAAAATTTAGGCAAGCTAAGCATCAATTGTAAATTAAAACAATTCACTTACTTCCAAAAGTTTATGTTCACAGTAATCAACTAAACTAATCGATGCCAATGATCACAAATAACACTCTATGCAGCCACGCCACAACGCTAAAAAACATTTCAAACAATCGAAAATCCAAAAACAAGTACCTGAAATCTGAATTTATAGTTAATCACCAAAGAGGTTTTCAAGAGAGATGGAAAAATATCCTGGCAAAAGTACTAATTTATCAGTGCCACTAAGTAACTGATCTTCATAAAACTTTGTATACTTCTATACAGACATTCATTTAAAGTCAGGGAAATAAACCAGATACCTAACACGAAGTTTTTTGTGTGGTTTTTGGAGAAACAAACAAACAAATTATGGAAATGTTGGGTGGAACTCATATATTATCAGAGAATAATCGATGCACAGTCAAATTTTAAGATTTGTGAAATGATATCTTTGATTTCTTCTGCACTCCTTCTTTCACTCATCTATCTCTGAACAATATTTGAGTATGAGTTGGCTAAGCAGATACTCGGAGTTGATCAAATTTTCGATAAGATCAAAGTGATCAACAGTTTCCACGTATACAAAATGTGTCCGCAATGATAAACTCTTGAGATGTTCATGCATTCTTTTTCCTTGTTCAAGAAACTGGGGAGAGTCATTCTCAGCTACCACCACATAGAACTCAGTTCCATCGCCTTCAAGCTTCTGATACAACGGGCTACATTGCTTAGCTGAATCCTTGTCTAAATTCAATGCTTCATTGTATTTGGTCTGTAGGAGAGGCATCAAATCGTAAACGCCAGCCAGCAAAAATGCGCTTTTGAACAGCTTTCTTTCACTTTCAGGGAGGTTTGGTATGTATTTGATGAAAAGATTTGAGACAATTTGAGCTCCTGCGGAGTGCCCAGAAAGATGTATTACCCTGGAATTGAGGAAAAGTAATAGTAAAATGTTGTCAATTATCTGAAAATGATACATGACTTCACTTAGACGGGAAAGTATTGTATAGTGAAAAAATCAGAATTAAGATTTTTATATACATCGATTGTAATTGTGAGTATGTAAGTAATTGTAAAATGTTCTCAATTATCTGAAAATGATACATGACTCCACTTAGACGGGAAAGTATTGTATAGGAAACAAATCAGAATTAAGATTTTCATATACATCGATTATATAATTATAGTGAGAATCGTAAGGCTCCTCAAAATAGCCATCAACCGCAGACTTCACCTCCTCATTGTTGGCAAATCTTTTACCACCGAATTTTTTCAAGTTTGGAAACGGAAAATAATCTGAGTGGCTAAATCTGGCGAATAGGGTGAGTGAGAAAGCAATTCAAACTTTAACTCATTGATTTTGGACATAGCGATAAAGGATGTGTGAACTGGTGCCTTGTCTTGATAAAACAAATCTTTCTTTTTCGGCAACCGTCCGCGAAGTACCCATTTTCTGGACGCTTTTTCTTTGGGAAAGTAGCACTTTTCTGTCCTTGTCCGGGAAGTACGTACGTACTTAATAACCAAATAATCTAGGTAGGTATTCTTTGAAAAAGTCGCCAATTGAGTTCTTACTCTATCAACAATATCACATTAGAGCGCTGCCAACAAATAAAGGACCTTGGTGTCGGAATCGACCCCAAACTCAACTTTTCCAATCATTACAACAAAACATCTTCTGCCGCTAAGAGAATGACCGAACTGATTTTCCATACGTGCAAAGTCTTTCAAAACAAGGACTGCTTCATGGCCGTTTATAACGCATTCGTGAAATCTAGATTGGAATACTGCCCCCCTCAAGGTTACGACAACAATTTACTACTCAATAGATTTTCATGTTTATCACTAGAAAATCGTAGATCATACTGTTCTTACTTATTTCTCTACAAATTAATAAATAATCTAACTGACTGCCCTGATTTATTGGCACAAATCAACTTTCAAGTACCTCGTAGCAATTGTAGATACAAACCTACCTAAACCTAACACCAACATTCTTTTAAAATCACCGATGTATGCAATAAGTGAAATTGCTAATGAAATCTGTTCTGGAATCGATATTCTCAATGAACCTATAGGTTTTTTCGAAAACAAAGTTAAACAAAAACTGTATTTAAAACAATCAACTACCTGTTCTTAATACTACATTTGCATCCCTCTGAATTACCTGTATTTATCTGAATATGTATTCTCCAACTGTAACTTCCGAACTATCTTGTATTTATATTTATACCAATTATCTGTTTTCCTCAACTTGTAATATTAATCTGTCTTGTAATTGGGATTCATCCTGTTCAGCCAATAAATGTATTTTTTTATAGTTATTTTAATCCCAATTGGAACGACATTAAAAATAAGAGCACTACGAGGAAAGTTCATATGCACTGCCCGGCAAATGGGAAATTTATATACTACCAGTGTTTTTACTTTCAAAGCGTTCCTGGTACAAAAAAAAAGTTCAGTGGTGTGGCTCTAGTTGCCCAGATTATTAGTAAAGGTGCTATCAAATATATTTGAGGAATAAAAGCTCGGCTAGCAGGATTGGACATCTGTTATCTGAATCCACATGATTTACCCAGTTCCAGCGTTGCCAATTGCGGGTATTTTACCCGAAATGCGGGTATTTCAGACCATCTTGCGGGCAAAATAATGAAGAGGGTAAAATCGGGGATTTTGAGTGTTAAGCACCATAAGTCCATAAACATCTCTTTACCCATTGATGACGCGTCTGAATGAAATAATCTTGGCGTATCTCTAAGGCGCACGAGTATTTCTCTCCTTGAGTGACACTTACTGTACAATTAACTTTATACATCGGTGTCACCTATCGCATACTGTTTTCTGATTTGCTATAAAATTGAAACTTGCTATTCAGCAGTCAATTGGGAATTTAGCCAAATAGAAACCAGTATTGAGCCAAAATGAACGTTAAACTTTAAAAAGTTCAAACTACTACGATCTCAAATGAATGGGCAGTGACAGCATCAGTCAAGGTTGTTAAAACACGGCTATTGGTAAGACATATTCAAAATATTTTGATTAAATAAATTCCAGTAGGCTGTAGATTGTGACGTCATCTGTCAGCCATGATATTAATTAAATGTTCATCGTGGTGTGCGGGTAAAAGCGGGTAGGTATTTTCGATTGTTTGTGCGGGGTATTTTGAATGACGAGTTCGGCAACGCTGCCCAGTTCACAATACAGTTCATATTTATTTACGATTTTCTTTGTTCGTTTATTTTAGGAACCCTTGTTTTAAATTTCATTGCTCCCCACGTGTAGTATATAATTATATTTTCGTACCCAGCACAGATATATGGTGTTATTTTTATAATTTTTGAGTTCATTGATTTCAATACTCATTTGAATAGTATAACTTTCGTAATATGAATTTATATATTAATACTGGTTTTTTTTCATAGTTTTGAATGTGATCTTTCTCAATGAATATATTATTTCAGTTAATTATTCTTTTCCAAGCTCTATATACAGAGTATAATACTACCATATCTGCTAGCTCGCGCAGTTTCATTCGACGGTCATATCCAATACCATTTGTTGACTTTTTTCACCACTTCTGGCGTAGTCACCTCATTTGGTCGACCACAACGATGTTCGTCTTGGCAGCTCGTACGGCTCCGTTTCAACTGTGCCATGCAATATTTTATAAATATATATTTACAGACTCCTCCAGAGTACAATCAAGCTCCGCTTTGGTATTAATTGGATTGAGGCTTTTCAAATGGAAGTATATTGTATACCACATTACGATAACTATTTTTTTACAAATTCACTGAGAGCGTTCACTATTGATGGCTGTCAAACAAATACTAAACAACATAGCGTCTTCAAACTCCAAACTTAAGCTCTATAAGGTAGGTAATTTCTACCTTAATCATTCTTTTCAAACAACAACCGCCATCCACACATCAGGTCGGGCATTTCTGGGACTATATACCCTCGTAATTATATACGAGAGCATCAATAGCAAGAAGAGAGAGAGAAATTATGTCTGATCGACTTGATATTTGACATGTATACATTGTGTGTATAGCAGCACACTTTAACAGAGTTTCGGAAGGAAAAATCCAGATGACTGCTCCACGAAGGCACACGAATTTTGAGTTACAGAGTCCAATTCAGTTTTGAATTGCTGTCTCAGAGACTTTGGGGGTAGTGGATTATGATTCTTTTTGCACTTCAAGGTCATTAGCGAGTTTTATGTGACATATTTTTAATCCAATTGTATTCAGTAATGGTATCTAGAGATTTTTTGAGATCAATACAGTTCCAGGTTGTCAAACAAGTTTTGAGATTGAGGGTCCGATCATATTAAAAAATTTCGTATCGAGGGGTTTTGTGCACACGATTTAATAATTTTTGGTTCCAAATTGAAGATTTAAAATGGCAGCACCAAGATAGCGGCCGTTGGTAACGTTTTGTCAGCTATGATCCGATTCGATCAAATAATCAAAAGGAATCCCTTGTGGGCTCTACTCAGTCAACCACCACTACATGATCATATATAGCTCTTACAGAAACTTCGAAACTAAAATACCCACTAGAAAGGACTGGCAGAAAGGCTAAAGGCTACAAGCTAGGTGAAGGCGGTCAAGGCTGAGAAGTCACGCGTAAGAAAGACAAATCTAGACAGTGAAGCCTAAAACCACACAGGGAGTTCTACAATAGATCTGTAATATTACAAATCTAAATCTTATATGGATACCTTGCAATTTAGTTTGTATATGAGTTCAATACATATGTGTGGGTTTATGTAAGTGCATATACATTTACTCATACATAAATTTGAGGAACACATGCTAATCTTTAGGTTGAGTCAGGTTGGGCTCAATAATGCTTCCACAGTTTATAAGAACTGATGAGATCAAAAAGTGATACAATAATACATATGTAATATTAAAGTTTACAAGCTCGATGATGGTTTGTTTACGTTGTGTCTCACTTCAGCCAGAGTTCTTTAGACCTTTGGCTGGTTGACTACTCCGTACTGATGAGGGCCAAGAAGCCTGAAACCGATATGCGGATTGTTAGGTGAACACGACATAAATTAAACATAATCGAGCTTATCAGAAAGAAACATTTGCATTCAATGTCCATTGATATTATATGGAAGTATGCATGGATTTTCAGGTGAATATCATTCAACGTTCTGCGTGGTATTTGCCAGGAAAGTAGTTGTTTTTCACCTGAGATCTACCATTTTCTGGTTCAATTTTATATTGAATCCTTTATGTGAAGAAAACCGTTTAATTCGATTTTTTCCAATAATACATATATTGTCCTTGGAAATTTAACAGGGTTGAGAATTAGAGTAGCCAATGGATAAATATCGCCCTACCTCAATTACTTGTTGGAAAAACTAATGACATTTTTATTATTAACAGAAATAATTCAGATGAACTAATGAAAATATATTTTCACAATTTGTATGAAATGATGAGATCCTATACCCATTGTCTTTGGAAATTTGACAGGTAATACAGAAATCAGTGCCAAACATTTCCTACTTCAGTGTCCTAAATATACAATTAGTAGAATCAAATTTAACATCCCTAACTCTCTAGTGAACTTATTGAACGATGACTGCAACATCCAAAATCTATTTCAATATCTGAAAGACATTAATCTATACAATAAAATATAATTTTATGTTATCTATATTGTACCACTGCTAATAACCCATTCGTGGTTGATGCAGTTATTTCTAAATAAAAAAAAATTAAAAAAAATGACAGGGTTAAGTGTAAAAGTAGCCACTGATAGATAAACCTCGCCCTACCTCAATTCATTGTTGAAGAAATTAATGGAGGCATTTTTATTATTATTGACAGACATAATTCAAATAAATTAATAAAAATATAATATTCTCATTTTTCTCAAAATATTTCGTCAATCTGAGGAAGAGTGAGCAGTTTGAATTGTTTTATGACTATATAGATGAGTATATACATTTTCTACTTTAACGAAATATTTTTAATTCTAACTTTCAACCCACCTGGAGTTGTGATTCTTGGCATATTCGAGGCACCTTCGCATAGCTTTCTCAATACTTCCCGATATATTGTCAAGCCTTACATTTGGACAGAGTTCATAACCGACGAATATAGATTTGATTTGTTTTTCCCACAAAATCTTTGCTATGAACGAATTGTTGTTATGGCGTACACTAGGCTCTTGCCAGAATCCTCCGTGAAAATGAATAAATATAGGAGAATCTGAAAGAAAAATTCAAAATAATATGAAATAATAAAATGATTACCAAAAGTGTTTTTATAATTACGATTAAATATTAACTTTTGTTTGACGTACCCGTAGGGAAGTCCGCAACCGACGTGAGTAAATCCAAACTCACTTTTTTGCAAAATGGCTATTTTTTTCTCCAAAAGTAAAAACATACAGATATGAAATGAGTAGCAGCAGATTTGTTCCTCCGGAATAGAAGAAGAACACATGAAAAATTTTAAAATACCATTTTACTTTGGACAAACTCTTGCATAATTTGCACGCACTATTGGGAATTCAAAATTAGATGCCAGCGCCAGAGTGGCGAAAATTCAAACCAGACATACGTACATTGTTTGTCTGTTTTCTCAGAGGTTATACACTTGTGTTTGGAGATTTTCTTAAAATATTTCCATTTGGTATTATTTTCCAGTTTTTTTGTGTGATTCATTTTAAGACTCTAGTGAAGTGGTGTATTTAAATCTTAAGACAATATCATTTGCGAAAACTCACGTTGAAGGAGACAAAGTATGTTCTAATTTGCTTGCAAAAAAAATCTTTTTCAAAGTTTCTGGACAGCTTACTGAAGTCATCGGGAATTATTGTTATGAATTATTTTGAAGAAATGTTTCATATTATTTGTGAATATTCGAATTGAAAATAAAACTGAGAAAAACTTTTTTTCTAAATTTCATCTAAAACAAACAAGATGGTGTCCTTATCACCTAGATATACATATATTTTAAGCTGTATGGGGTCGGCTTTAGAATAGCCCCATGGTAAATCCTGCCTGTCGTAAGAGGCGACTAAAAGGATAACCGTAGGTGGAAGATGGTCTCATCGCCCGGTGAAATACCACCATATCGACTTTGTGTGCTGTGAAATGGATCATTCCATGTTTCAGTGTTCGGTCGATACTTTCCGGTCTCCCTCTTTCTTTTTCCCCAATTCCTCCTTTATTTTCAGGTGCATCCTAATAGTAATAATGATGAAGTCTCCTAGAGTAAAACACTCCGGAAGCAAAATACCTCTCCATTCTGATTTCCGGGCGAGAGGTACTCGAGGGGACTCAACATTAAAGATTAATTTTTGCAACATCCGCGGACTCAACAAGAACATCAATGACGTCCACCATCACCTACAGACGAAAAAACCGGATATTCTGGCTCTAACAGAAACACAAGTAAACTCGTCCACCAACAAGGTCCATATGCTTTGTCCTGGTTACGAACTCCATTCTCGATTCAGGTTCAAAGGTGGAATCTGCCTTTACGCTAAGGCTAACCTTTCATGCCAGCGTGAAGAGAGTTTGGAACCGAAAGACTTTGATGTGATGTGGTTCAAGCTATCTGATACCAAACTGACTAAGTTCCTCTGCTGCCTTTACCTATCACCTAATGAACCTTCATATAACGACCTCTTTGAGTTTTATCACTCAAACTGGACTACATTCAGAGAACCATCCAACAGCTGAAACCATAATCATGGGAGACTTTAATGTACATAACGCTGCCTGGCTCAAATTCTCTAACAAAACAGATGATGCAGGTCGTCAAGCCGAGGCCTTCGCCACACTCATGTCTAGAACAACTGGTCGAGCTACCAACCCGCATCCCTGATGTCACCAACCAGTCTGCCAATACACTAGATCTTTCCTCACCACCAATCCTGCCCGTATAGAATAGAAGTTTGTGCCCTCTTGGAAACTCTGATCACACCCTCATCTCCACAACATGCTCTTTCCATTTACCATCGAGCTGCACAATACCACCCCGTCTCATGTGGCATTACAATTCGGCCGACTGGGAAGGTCTTCGTATGTTTTTCTCAGCGTTTCCATGGAAGAGAGTTTGTTTCTCTTCAGTAGATCCAACACGATATGCTGAGACAATTTCTGAAATCATCATGTTGGGGATGCAAACCTACATACCGAATACCGAAAGAAGAACATCATCCGATAAGACCTGGTTTAACAGAAACTGCTCTAGAGCTGTGGCTTCCAAACAGGCAGCATACCATCGATGGCTAAAATCCGGGCCCTGAGACCAGAGCAGCATATGTCGAGGCTAGAGGCATATGCAAAGAGACAATAGAATGCTCAAAAGATGCCCACAATGCCAAAATAAGATCAAAACTTGCTGAATGTCCTAACGGATCCCGTTCATTTTGGTCTTTCGCCAAAGCTGTGGGAAGAAACTTCACTTCCAGCTCATTTCCTCCTCTAACCAAAGAAGATGGAACACTAGCAACGACTGCCCAGGAAAAAGCCAATATCTTTGCGCACCTATTTGCTGGAAATTCCACTCTGGATTCATCGGGAAAACAACCCCCGAACATTACACCTATTGACAGTCACATGCCCGAGATCACCTTTCGCCAACGTACTATCAGAAAGATTTTGCTGGGTCTCAACACCAACAAAGCCTGTGGATCTGACGGAATCCCGCCGATTGTTCTCAAGAAATGTGCCCCCGAACTAACACCTGTTCTTTGCAAGTTGTTCAACCACTCTTACAATTTGGGGTATTTCCGTCCAATTGGAAAATTGCAAGAGTACAGCCAGTCCCTAAAAAGGCAAAAGGCCCTACCTAGCAACTACAGACCTATCGCACTGCTATCTATTATTTCAAAGGTCATGGAAAAAGCCATCAACATCGAGCTCATGAAATATCTGGAAGACTCAGGAATTGTCAACGATAGGCAATATGGCTTCCGCCATCAGAGATCAACTGGTGACCTGCTCGCTACGTCTCACATATATGGCAGCTATCTATTGAAAAGTATGGATAAACTTTAGCTGTGGCATTAGATATCTCCAAGGCGTTCGATCGAGTTTGGCACCAGGGACTTCTTGCCAAGCTTCCGTCTTATGGCTTGCCCCCTCAGCTGTGTTCTCTGCTTGCTAGTTTTCTCTCAAACAGGTCTCTCCATGTAGTGGTCGATGGAGTTTCATCTGACACTCTACTCATTAATGCTGGTGTTCCGCAAGGATCTATTCTCGCACCAACACTATTTCTACTTCACATCAACGACCTGTTGAAAGCAACTTCATGTCAGTACACAGCTTTGCCGATGATAGTACCCTCCATACCGCTTTCTCTTCCAGGGCCCTATATCAGCCCGTGAAACCAGAAATGAACGAGGAAGAAATGTTAATAATATAAATATGGACTTAGCAACAATTCTCGAGTGGGGATCTAATAACTTGGTAGAATTCAATGCAAACAAAACACAAGCATGTCTTTTCTCTAGAAAGCCGATCTCACTGTGCCTAACATAACTTTGTCAGGAGTAACCATACCACTGAAGTCATCCATATCGATGCTTGGTATTACTATCAGCAATAACCTTTCCTGGGAAAATCACGTGAGGTCCATTGCCAAAGTGCATCCCAAAACTTGGTTTTTGTTTCGTGCCAAGAGCTATTTCACCCCACTCAGCTGCTTATGATCTATAAGGCACAGATCCGACCTGTCCTGGAATACTGTTCCCATATTTGGAGCGCGGCACCTAAACATATCCTGAGGCTATTGGATTCTGTCCAAAAAAGGGCAATTCGTCTCGTCGGTAATGCCTCGCTTACAAACTCGCTCACTTGTCTGGAACACCGTAGAAAAGTTGGCGATTTGTCTCTATTTTATAGATATTTTCATGGGCGATGCTCTTCTGAAATATCAACAATCGTTCCTGCTTTGGCAGTCTCTTCGAGACTAAGCCGTCAAGTTCAGTCATCACACCCCTTCGTGGTCACTTTGGAGACCTGCAGAACATCACTTTCCCAAAAACTCGTTCATCCAACGAACAGCGAGGCTTTGGAACTCATTGCCTAGGGAGGTGTTCCCCGAGGGCATACAACCTCCAGAAATTTAAGAAGAACACCAACTCCTACCTTCTTTCCCTTGGTTCCCACGATGTTCTCTGAACATTACAGGATATCCCTTTTCGTGGGAACCAGAACATAAAAAAAAAAAAAAATATAGTCACTCTTTTTCCATACTGTATGACGAATAATATCTCTCTTTGAAGGTTCTCTCTTTAACTTTTTTTCTTGGCCACACACGATACAGAAACATTTTGGGAAGAAACTGTATTCTTTTTCAAGATGCCAAGAGCTCGTCGTCTGTCTATAGACTCACTCAATCCTAGATTAGTCTGCACCAGTACGTTACATTCATTTTCTCACGGAAACTGATGAAAACTTATTCCAGTACAATGGGATCGTTTTGTCCAAGAGTCACAATGAGGTACACAACAATAATTATTTGAACTAGAATCACTCATTTTTTCACCCGAGGACGTACAATAGTGAACAGAATATTCACCAGGTAAACCAGAATTTCATTGAATGTCAACAATCACAAGAGATTCGACAAGTTTTAAGTGTACAATGGCTAAAATCATATAAACATTAATGTTTTGAAAAATAAACAATGTGTCCTTTTCACCTAGATATACATATCTAGATCTATAGATATACATATCTCTTTTTCCATACTGTATGAATAATTTTCGGTATGATGAAAAATATCTCTTTTTTCTCTTCTTAACTCTCTTTTCTTTCCTCACACCTCTCTTTGAAGGTTCTCTTTTTCACTTTATTTCTTGGCCACAGACGATACAGGAAGATTTTGGGAAGGGACTGTATTCTTCAAGAGCCCATCGTCTGTATATAAACTCGCTCAATCCTAGATTAGTCTCATGGAAAATGATGAAAACTTATTCTAGTACAACGGTATCGTTTTGCCAAGAGTCACATTGAGGTACACAACAACAGAACAGTAATGATTTGAACTTGAGTCACTAATTTTTTCGCTCGATGACAAACAATACTCAACAGGTAAACAAGAATTTCATTAAATGTCAACAATCACAGGAGATTCAGGTATATAAGCTGAAATCATATAAACATTAATTTTGGAAAAGTAAACAATGTACGTATGTATAGTTTTAAAATCGATCGATACCTTATTTTGAATTCCCAATAACCACCGATATCTGAACAATAATTCTGATGTTTTCGTCATAAACCGCATCCACTATAACCGTAGCCTTACGATTTTGGCCGGAGATACGAAATTCGTATTTTTGAAGGCTTGTAACTTCAGATTAATATGGATCTTCATTATACTGACCTTGGGATCCTTTAAGGTATTCTTAAAACAATGACCGTGACTACCACGAAACATGAATAGTAATTCCTACCTATCAAAAAATTACGGAGATTGCATTGTGGTACCTACCATTTGTAGAAGTTAGACAAACCACCAACTCAGGCAAAAAATGAAGGGATGGTGCAAGAATGGATGAGTGGCCATAATATTATGAATTGATACTAAATTGAATGAGTATAGTATAGGAATTCATCGGAAAAAACCTGATTCATATACAGTATCGTGCGCAATATTTGGGTAAGTAGTGAGTTTGACTCATTTATTTGATTGCCAGACTGAATTATTGTGTTGTGTTCTCTCTCTCTCTCTCTCTCTCTTTCTCTCTCTCTCTCTCTCTCTCTCTCTCTCTCTCTCTTTCTCTCCTCTCTATATATATATATATATATATATATATATATATATATATATATATATATATATATATATATATATATCATTGCTCTTTATTGCTTCCATTAGGCATGTAGGACATATTGTGTTTTGTTGTGAAGTGTAAATAAACGGACAAACATTTATTCCGTATTTTAATTATCACGACCCCCCAGATTCACATTACACATTAATTGTACCGTTCTGAAATATTGTGACAATGGACCTGACAAAATATTATTCCAGTTTAGTCTACGAATTAAACAATAACATATAATCCAACTACTGAATTCTTTTTGAAATCGGTAAAAATGTCATATAAAACTTTATGGCTACTTTAGTATTTACAGACAGATATGTTTTATATATATTACAAATAATTATTTTCTAGAATACAAACCTGGGGGTAAATCTGTACCATAAATGTCCATAACTTCACGATTTCCAGGGCCGTAAGGTATGTTCAAGTCATTGGCAACAGAATCTCTGACTTCTTGACTATCTGAATAATAATAGAAATTATAACAATTTTGATCGCTCACTAGTCAAAGATGTTGAATTTGATATGCATTGGACTATATGCTATATAGTTAGAATTTAATGAATTGAATCTGAATATGCCAAGAAAGTATTACCACTGAAACATACGCTATCTATAAATACGTAGTTGGAAGAATATAGACGGTGGTCAAAATCTTCATTCTGTCTGATACCTAAAATGAACCACAAGAAACATAGGAGAAAATAGCTCAATTGTGAATTATAGACTATATGCGAGGACAAGGATAGCCTCTCACATCATTTTTTAATGCGACTCGATAAAAACGAGGCGTAGCAGAACCCGAAAATAAGCCTGAGGCTGGAAAAGGTTACAGAACCTTGACAATTACCTGTTCCAATGGATGCTGAAGGTGTAACACCCTGCGGGTGTTATTGTTTTTAAAGTTGGTCCCAGGGTAAGCTGTTTTGATTTTTGATTCGTATTTCATAAACTCCAGTTTCTTGAATGAAACTAACATGACAAAAGGAGTTCATATTTCTATATAGAAATTCGGTGTTTTCGCGATGATAACATATATTTCTGCCCGAACGAATAAGATGATTTATTTTGAAGTAATTGCCATTTACAGATATGCAACAATGTTGCTAATGATTATCGTCTGGGAATGTCAAACAAAGCCCCGTTGATTCAACTTGAAGGCTAATTTTGATGACTCTGAGGAACTTTGGGACGCGTGAATGAACTTCGAATTGTATGCCTCACCACGAGGGGAATTTTTTGACCAATGAAAACTCAAATCGTAGCGTGGTTCGGGTCTTGGATGGAGATGGGGGTATAAAACTCTTCATGGACAGAGTGTGGGACTCGCTTTCTGAGTTTTTGGGTTTCTATGTGCCCTTTCTCACCTAGTAGGCTCGTCTGGTTCGTACCTCCGAACGATACTTGGGTCTTCTGGCCCATTGTATCTGGCCTGCTTATTCCCTTCTACAGCACCCATTCCAGTAATTTTGTACCCTGCACAAGTTTGTACAGGCCCTTTGCTGAAAGGGTGCTGTACAGTCTCGGTTAACCAATCGGTTGCCCGATGACTGATTGTCGTCTGCGGTCCAAAGCCCCGCAGTTGCACAGTATGTGCGATACTGTTTCTACTTCCTTGCCGCACAATCTGCATGTTAGGTCGCCATTGAGCAGTCCCATTTTATTATGGTGCTCTTTTACTGGCACATGACTTAACGGGTCTGCTGTTTTTTTTTCGACACGGACCTTCGACGTAATCTTTCCCATGTCTGTTTCCTGGAATGTCTTTCCAGTATTGTTTGTGTTTTTCCTGGATCCTGACGCTCGTTCCATACGCTTCGGTACCCCGAGGGTCTGTCCTGGCCCTGGTTCGTTTTCCGATCCTCTTCTGGCGTGTTCGTCGGCTTTTTCGTTCCCTGTAAATCGCTGATGTCCTGGCACCCAGGGCAAGTCAGCTTGACGTGGTTTTGTTCTGCTAGAATTGTCAGTTTCTCTTTGCGGTTCCATACCAGTTGGGGCGTCACTTCCTGGCTGCTTAGAGCCTTCAGTGCCGCCTAGATGTCTGAGAGAATGTGGATCTGTTCCTCTACTATTGCTCTCCTGATGTTTTCCCTCACACATTGAAGGATTGCGTAGACCTCTGCTTGAAATACAGAGGTGTGAATACCCAGGGAGTACTAAGCTCGGTTCTTGGGTTTCTGGAGTACACTCTTGCTCCCGCACCATTCTCCATCTTCGATCCGTCTGTGTACCAGATCTTGCTCTGTAGAATGGTGTTGAGTTCTGTATAATTCTATACAGTTCTGTCTGGTATATATACCCTGTATGACTTGACGAATGAGAATCGTTTCGCGATTTGCTCTGATCTCTGATGTCTAGCACGCCTCTGTTTTCGATGCTGACGATACTCATGTGTTCTGTCCCAACATTTATGTTGCCCAGTGTGTTTCTTAGTCTGAAGGCCACTAGCCTTGCCTCTCCCTGTATTACCAAGTGAAAGGGAGGCAGTCCCAGTAGTGTCTCCAAGGCTGCACTGAGTGTTGATTTCATTGCATCATCGTACTAGGGAGTACGTTCGAAGAGCCTCTCGCTAACCTGCAGGAAGTGTTCCGTCGCCTTCGTGCTGCTAACCTGCGAGTCAATCCAGAAAAATGACAGTTTGGGACATCACTCAAATATCTTGGTCACCTGGTGACGTCAGAAAGCATCCCAACGGACCCCGAGGAAGTGGACTCCATCGTGGAACTGACCGCTCAAACAGTGTAAGAGGATTGAGATGATTCTTCGGAAGGGCATCATGGTATCGATGATTTGTGTCGGCTTTATCTGAGGTAGCAGCACCGTTGAACGTCTGCTGAAAAACCATCTTCGAGCAGGATTCGAACCTGCGTCCTCTAGATCTCTAGTCTCTAGCATTTCGAAGATACCGCTTTTTCCTAGAATTTAATGATAGATTAATGTGGTAGAATGGATCTCATGCACTTTCAGTGGCCATCAAGATAATTTTTAACCATAATCCTAACGTCGCCATCAAATGACGGTTTCAGTCAAGTTTCGGTCGTTTGATCTCCGACCACTGAACAAAATTTCCAAATATAAATTGCGAAAAAGGGCATAATAGCGTGTGAGAATATATACAGTGCGGCTTAATAGCTCCCCCCCCCCCTGTTAACTTTTGAACCGTTCGACGTAGGACAATGAAAAAAAAAGTATTGAATGATATAACCGATACTACTTTTTGAAATGGAAGACATTGTGTTTGCTATAGATGGCGCAGGGGGGGGGGCACATCAACTTGAAAATTTCAAATAGCATGGGGGTCAAGTGGCACATCGTTCAAAAGATAATTCAATTTTATTTTCAACCATCCTATTTTTTTTTAAATTTCGTTCAAATGTTTGAAATGTCAAATATAAGTGCGGATCTGAATGGTATCGTTACCTCAATAACTTTTGAACAGTTTGATGTGGAACAATGAAACATGAAATTTATTGAATGGTATTACCGGTACTACTTTTTGAGAGGAGATACATTACAATTACTCGACAGACGGCGCTGTGGGCACATCAACATCAACTTTTTGGCTTTGCCAGAAAAAAGGAAATTTAGGTGCCTCGAATAGGCAGCGAAGGGCCTATTTTGGGCTTGTCGCTCTTTTATGCGGACGGTGGACTTTGTTCGCTAGCCGGAGATCGAAGAAAATCGCTCTTCGAACCACTGGTTCCACGGGAGAATCTTCGCGAGTAACTGACTGAAGCTCTGGTTTTAATCGTCAGTTCGGGAGACGAGGTGTCAACAGAAATTTGATTCGAATGTCCTCATAGGAGGGACATGGAAAGTATATCCGAAACTGGGAGGAAAAATAGGAGATACTAGGGTAAGTCGCTGGCTTGATGATGCATAGCTTTTGGTAATTGAATTACGGGGTGAATCTCTTGCACAATTGGCATGATGACAGATTTTGAAAAACTGTCCTATAATGCTCGGAAATATATATTATTTACAATAAATACTATATTTCTGCAGAAATTAAAGGTTTGGTAGGAAAAATTACATTACTTTTAAATTTAAAATTCGACAAAACGCTTGTCAGTGTCATGGCGTTGAGTAATCAAACGTAAACACTAGACGCTCATTGAATAATTTAGTTATTTTATGTTATTAAATATGTATTCGAAAGTGTATAGGTGGTGTGCGGTCCCTCAGTGTAATAACACATCCATAAAAACTCCTAATAAGTTATTTGTGTTCGTTCCGCAAAAGAAAACGAGACAAGTGGCTTTAACTTGCAATGCGGGATTCAACAGCGAAATTGCCAAGTACTCACCTTTATTTTTGTGAAGATCACTTCGATGTAAGTTTTTATTTTGTTTATACGGTATAATGATCTTGTTTAAGGTCTAAATTTAATAATAAACAATATTTTTTGAGGTTAGATTTCATCTCGCACCACTGTTATCATAATAGGTATTTAATTCAAATTTCAGTTGCCGATGGAGAATTATATGGAATATCATTTGATGGGATCGGTGTCACAGGTCCACATAAAACCGGGGTGTAAACCCACAAAATTTCAATGTCAATCAATGTCGATTCCTGGCAAATTAGCGCTGTTTGCCTTACTAAATCCTTGTTCCATGACGTTATTTCACTTTCGTTTTAATATCACCATAAAACTTGAACTTCTGTGTGCAAACATAATTGAATCGTAAATAAAATCACGGGATATCAACCAGTGCTGTAAACGAAACAAGATGTACGTAGTTCGTTTGTTTACTCAAAAGTGGCGTCATTATGCTCTGATTTATATATATATATATATATATATATTACATAAGTATTTTCTAGTTCTATTTTATCAAAATAATTATCAATGTCACTCTCAATAAAAAAGTAGATGCGTGTTTTGTATTCCATAACTCGAGTTTCATTGAATAAATACATAATTTAGTAATTTTTAGTTACTGTCATCATGCCTATTAGCACACTTAGGGGTATCCATAAAAGGTTATACAGGGAATTCGTCTATTGGAGTTGAGACTAGTCTCAGGCGGCCTCAACTATAATAATTGAGGGAAAAGCGGATGTCAGTTACACGGGTAATAATGAAATATGAGTGAGCACTTTTATTCGTACAAATATGTAATATTTTTCAAACTATTGGTTTGTTTTCTTTTCATTCTCAAAGTGGGAGTGATCTTATTTTACATTTCTATTTTCTGATTGAAATTTTTTTATCCGAGAAGCGTCAAGCTGTAGTATAGTTTTGATATTTTTTTTGTTAATAGATGAATCGAAGTTATTGTTGTGTATTATTCTCTCAACCGAAGTTGGGGAAAGTGAAACTGAGTTCAATCAAATCATTTTAAATTGAGAGGCAAAGTCATTTATTGAGTTCTATTTTCATTTGGAGAAAGGTTATTCGAGACAAAAGACAAAAAAGTGCTATTTCATTTATATTGAAAATAAAATTAAAAGAAAAGACCTCGCATATTAAGCCGAAGGCGCGAATCTAAGTCCGATGGACTAATGGTGACCAAATTAACAGTGCATTACATTCTAGTATAGAAACACTTTATCAAAATTGGTGTTGTGTGTAGAAAAATCTAATTTTTCTGCATATACCCTGGTGACAGCAGCTGCCCTTATAATATAGTAAATATTATACAGTGCAGTCCATCGGCATGGAATAAATTCATTTTCAGCGTTATTATGTATTTGTTTAAAAAAACCTGGGGTTATTTGAAAATCAAAAGTATATTTCAATAGACCGGACAATATTGCAGATTTAAAAGTTAGGATATCGGAAGAAATTAACAACATAACCCCTGGGGTCCTACAAAATGCATGCATGCAGGTATGACGAGCTCCTTAAAATGGCCACTACAGATATTGAAGATAAAGGTTCAATTTCAATAGTAAATATACCAAATTCTAAAACAAATATGCAGAGAACGTTAGTAATCAATGCTTCACCGGAGAATGGCCCTAATTATATTGACATTTATAGAAAATATATATCGCTACGCCATAAAACAGATCAACCATATGGTTGGAAAAAATACTATTGCTAAAATTCCTAAATAATTGCAGAATTTTTAAAACTACCTAATGCCATAAATTATACCGGGTATAGTTTCAGAAGAACCTCGGTGAGTTTACTTGCAAATTCTGGAGGAGACATTCTTGCTTTAAAGCAACACGGAGGCTGGAAGTCTACGAATATCGCTGAAGGGTATGTGGAGCAATCTCTTGCGAAAAATGTCGAACCAAATTATGGGAGTCACTGAAGTTAATGAAATTGATTGTAATCAGCCAAGTACGAGTACTTCCGGGGGATACCAGCTCTATAATAATGTTGTTAATGAAAATATCACGAAATCTGCGTTGCGTTGCGTTGCGTTCTAGTGGTATTCAAATAACCACTGCTCAAAAACTGCACGTTTAACATTAGTATAAATAATTACTCTACCACAAATTGAAAATATGTAGGATGCAAGAATGAAAATAACGTGCCTATAAGTTATAGTGTACCTACTTCTTAGTTTTAGTTATTTAATAAATTTTGATTGTTAGTTTCATGAATGAATTATTTAAAAATGACTTGTTATTTGAGGGAGGCGGAAAAGTCATATGTATAACATGGGGGTAAAGTGCCTTTTCCTCCCTTGAATGATAACTGCCCTTCCGCTACCGTCGGGCAGTAAAATCCTCGGGAAGAAAAGTAGCACTTTCCTCCCTTGTTATACAGAGAGCTATTTTCATTATAAATAGAAATGATCTCCATTTTATGATCAATAAAATTATACATTTTTCAGTTTCGTATGTATTTGTTTATTTCATATATCTGAAATGGGATTGATGCAAATATAATTTTTATTAGAAGACTAAAAAAATATTCAATATGAACTTACATCTAGTGATGAATTTCACATGTTCTCCACATATTTTATCTTGCGATATCCTTTTGGACCAATAACTTGGTGATATATCAATATTTGCTGACGAGCAATCACCACTCATTTTTTATACAAATGTAGGTATAACCGAACTGAAGATTTTGTACTTTCTCACACAAACACTTGATATGAAGCCGTAACTCTGGGAATTTGATACTTTGTAAATATATTTCGGATGAGGTTACAAGCGTATCAGTTATCGTTCGTCGGAGGACAACAATGTTATTGATTTATTTATAGCAGCTATTTCAAGAGTGCTTCAAAAACTGATTTCATTAAATTTGTAAAACATACATCCAACTAGATAAACTTGTGCTTGACCATGAATATATTTTACTGTAATGATAATATGGATGATATTTGTGTATATGTGTTATTGCATACAATATTTACGTTGGAAATTGATGCCGACAACATTGTTCTCAGATAAGATATATTTATTATAATGAGATCCAGTAAAAAAAACAACAAAGAAATGCAATATAACGATAATAACTTCCAGGTAGCATTGTTTTAATAAACGTTAAACGCCGATTTTCTTACTTTTTCTGACAATATTATATAGTAATGATATATAGAGGAGCATGTGAAATCATACTTGATTACAGGTTATTCAAACTCATTGCCTAAAGTATCTGGAAAACGCAAAATTTTTAATTAGTATTTCTGTTACCTCCAGAGGAGATACACTGAGATGACAGAACATTTATTGGCATTTAATGGATTTTATATATTGTTGGATAGAACTAATTATGGAAATTTAATTGTATTATGAAAACGAATGCATGTTTGTCTGGCGTCTGGCGAACGATTCTACAAAGTTCTTACGCCGGTTACACACGCTAAATGACCGCCGATCCTTCAGCGGCGAAATGACAGCACTTCAGTTTGTCCTTCTGCAGGGATTGCACACAATTACAATTATAAAATCATTAATAAAGAACCTTTTTGAAGACAAGCCTTTATTCAAATGCACTGAAAAGTAAGAAATAATTGCTTTGGATGCGTGACGTAGTTTATTCCGTGAGTTTAGATTCAAAAGCTTGTCGAACTGAAAACTTTGCGCGACAAGCTTTCGAATCTATAACTCACGGAATAACCTACTTCACACATCCAAAGCAATTATTTTTTACTTTTTAGTGCATTTGAATGAAAGCTTGTGTTTAAAAATGTTTTTTTAATTATTTTATTTTGTGCTTTCCAGTACTCAAGTACGCCTTAATATATGCATTTTTGTTAAATCATCGCTATTATGGGGCCTGTTTTTTCTGTAAGTTCTGAGCTATCTAGTCTTTCAATGAGGAGATCATCTAAAGATAACTTATCCGCCATCTTGGAATCGCCATCTTCAATTTATGAATTTTAACTAAAAATCAATAATCTTCGAATAAATTCATAATATCCGACCCCAAAAACCCGGACATACCAATTTTGAATAGAATCGGACCATAAACACAGAGATCCTAGGACATCTTCACCCCATTTCAATTTTATGAATTTTGAAGAGAAATGTATAATCCTCGATCCTGAAAACCCCCACATACCAATTTTGAATCAAATCGGACATAAACCTAAATCTCGTCCGCCATCTTGGAGCGCCATTTTGTTTTTTCTCTAACATAAATTCCATGAGCCGCATTTCGGTTTCACAAATTTCTACAAGAAATTCAAAATCTCCGACTCAAAAACCCCCACATAGAATTTTGAATAGAATGGGATCATAATTACAAAACTCCTTCGCCATTTTGGAGCCGCCTCCTTGAATTTATAAATTTTGTCGGAAAATTCATAATCTCCGACCTCGAAAACCACTACATACCAATTTTGAATCAAATCGGACCATAATTACAAATATCGTCCGCCATTTTGGGGCCGCCATTTTGTTTTTTTCTCCAACAAAAATTTCGTAATGCATTGCCACCGAAATTATGAACACCTGCCGAATTTCAGATCAATCGGATGTCGGCAAGTACTCCAAAAATGGATTAAAAATTTTGAACCGGAAAGAATGACAGAACGAACGAATGACAGAATGACATACGAACGAAGCAGGTTAACTGAAAGTTCAAGGGGAAAATAATCTCAATATTCATTCACTCTAAATAATCAAGAGAGAGGGGGACATGTTTCGGTACCAGACGGAACCATCTTCAGGTAATGTTAAAACATTCTAAAAAGAGAACCAGGCAAGTGGTTTTTCTCTGTAGTAGAATGTTTTTGTAGAAACAGACTAATGGTGCTTGACTAGCAGTTTTCAATCTTTGGTAGAAATCCATTATATCTCAAAGTGGAGTGCTGGTAATGAAGAGGGAAATAATCTCAAAATCGTCTCCACAACATTTATTTACTCTAAATAATCAAGAGAGAGGGGGACATGTTTCGGTACCAGACGGAACCATCTTCAGCTAATGTTAAAACATTCTAAAAAGAGAACTAGGCAAGTGGTTTTTCTCTGTAGTAGAATGTTTTTGTAGAAACGGACTAATGGTGCTCGACTAGCAGTGTTCAATCTTTGGTAGAAGTCCATTATATCTCAAAGTGGAGTGCTGGTGATGAGGAGGAAAATAATCTCAAAATCGTCTCCACAACATTTATTTACTCTAAATAATCAAGAGAGAGGGGGACATGTATCGGTACCAGACGGAACCATCTTCAGCTAATGTTAAAACATTCTAAAAAGAGAACTAGGCAAGTGGTTTTTCTCTGTAGTAGAATGTTTTTGTAGAAACGGACTAATAATGCTCGACTAGCAGTGTTCAATCTTTGGTAGAAATCCATTATATCTCAAAGTACCTATAAGTATGTCGAGCAGTAAAGATTTATCTTGTACACTCCCAGAAATTTCTGATAAAGCAAGAAGTATCTGTAAAAACTTAGTTCCAACAAAATAAAAAATAAAAAATATGACAAATTATACAGACAACATGGACTGGAGAATACAAAAGAAATTTTTAAAATTTTATTTATTTTAAAACTCATATCTTCAACTTTATGGACACACTATTCTGACTATTCCATATTATAAAAAATTTAACCGACGAAATACGGAACTGAAAAGTAAAAAATTAAATAAACCTTCTTAGTCTCAATAACTAAGCTCGTAAACTAATATAAGTGATTATTTTTCCGACCCAAATATCGACCAATAGAATTGCACCATTCGACGTCACGTGGTACAACCTACATGGTATTATACTGATAATTTTTTGAAAATTTTCTCTGGTAGTTGCTTATATAAAAAAAAACATGACGTCACGTGGTACAACCTATTTGTATGAAAATGAGTCGATTTGGAGTTTGTTCTCTGTCCACCATCGATAAAAAAGTCAAAGGATATGTTCCCATTAATACGGAGAAGGCAAAAAAAACAGTTTGGAACCAATTTACTACTTTTTGTGCTGAGAGGGAATACACATTGAGTGCTGAAACGAGGGACGGAACAATAATCCCGAATACACGAGCTTCAATATCTGGCATTTCCTCAATTCTGCAACAATAAAGTCGTCAAGTTTGTCAGGAAAAATCACTCGCGCTTCGCGCTCGTGATTTTTTAACCTGAAAAACTTGACTCCTTCATTTGTTTGCAACGAACCTATCGGGAAATACCCGATAATTTTGAAGCTCTTGTGGTATTATAAGTGACTAATTTTGAGTTGGCGCTAAACAAACAAGCAAATGAATTAGGCATCGAGTTGCGCGGTGACATTCTGATAATTTTTTTGAAGTAATTTAATGATCTTCGTTGATTGTTCGCCGACTCAAAATTAGTTACTTACATTAGTTTAGGAGCTTAGTTATTGAGACTAAGGAAGTTTATTTAATTTTTTACTTTTCAGTTCCGTATTTCACCGGTTTAATTTTTTGTTGAAAAGTTTTAATTTTTCAATTTTTTGTGGCTGAAATCTACTAATTACTACCTACTTGTTTTTTGATTACTTCCAAAATACTTACTTACCCACCTTACTTCAACTATTACCAGTTGAATAATATAATTATCTACTTTTACTATTTGTTGTAATATAAATTATTTTTGTTGTTCTGGTTAGTTTATTTCATTTCTTTGTATATCATTCCATCTTCTCATAGAATATATTGATTGTGACGGATGTAGAATAAAATAATGACAGTAGCGATCTGTCATTGTCAACTACATATGTGTGTGCCAATGTTCACAAGTGAAAAATCAATTATCCCCTATTTTTCTACCTGTAAGGGTGGATAATTTCATTCGAAATCCAAATTTGAGGTATACCTATCTAGTAAAAAAATAATCATCCAAATCGAAAACCCTAAAAGTTATCCGATAGAATCGGTTAACGGACCAGAATTCAGAGGGTAGTGATCAATATCCTTCATTTTGCTACCCTTAGGGGTGGATTTCATTTCAAATTCAATGGGACCAACTTAGAAGTACACCTATCCACTGAAAGAAGAATTATCGGAATCGGACATCTCAGTGAAAAGTTATGCGTGATCATACATAAAAAAAAATATACGCGTCGACTAGAGAACCTCCTCCTTTTTGGTTTCGTCGGTTGAAAAATTGATGTTGAATATAAATAAGATGTCTAAAAACCCTGGTGAATGAACTCATTCGATATTGTTTAGATGTTCGAGGGGACACCACCTGTTACTTCAACAGAGCTTCTCTCTGTGGTAGTCTGTGGTAGATGGCGCCGTCCAAAAATGTTTCTTTATATTCTCGTTTAATGACAGAACTTAATTTCTGACATCTGCAGCATCGTATATGAAATTATTTCCAGTGTATTGTAGGTATCTATGCGTTTTCCATCTCTTTGATTTGAAATTTTGCTTAGCTTATTCCTGAGTTTGTTCTTTAAAAAATCACACGTTCATCAATTCATTAGTGCGTGAGGAATTGTCTATTTTCAGTTAGTGTAGTGTGTAAGGATACTTTTTTTAGAATGGGCCACATTTGTATTTTGTGTGGAAAGTATAAAGCCGCAGATTCGAATATTCACCTGTATTCAGTAAAAGGAGGAGTAAGAGGTAACTTTGGAAGGACGTTTACTAGAAGTTCATGCATACAGAGGTTGGCAAAAATAGGGGACGCTGGGTTGCTTATGGCGCTGCCAAAGATTTGTTTGTAAAAATCATTATGATAAATAAAGAAGCTGCTGTCGAAAATCAATTCAATGATATTTTTGAATTTTTCTCTGTTGACATCAATGTGTAAACAAATGGTTTGCCAGTGTTTATCTATAACTGACAGGACCAACTGTTTGGGAATGTTAGTGAATAGGGAGGTGACAAAGTAAAATGAGTTTATAATTCTCAGGTATTTTGTATCTTGGAGTTTTTTTTACCAGCTCAAAGGAATTTTTTATGGCAAAGCAAAGTGTTGGGTTTATGGAAGTGAGGATGTCGTTCACTCATTTTGAGATTTTATAGCATGGATATTGTACTATGGGTCGCAATGGATATCTATTTTATGGATTTTCGGGAGTCCATATATTTTAGGTGGGAGGGAATTTTTTGATAAAAGTTTTTTATAGGTGACTTCATCAATACCACATCATTTAATATTTCTTTAATGATTTTATTTGCTCGGTTTTCATAGTGTGTGGTCGTATTATTGTTAGGTGGTTTTTATCAGATACTATGTGTGTCATTTTTGAGTGATAATCATCTCTTAACATTAGGACTGTAGCCCTTATCGGACTTCAGGACTATGATATTTGTGAAATGTAATCAGCTTATTGTTTGGTTTTAATGATTTCCCAATGTGTTATTTTAATTTCTAGGTTCAGTATGTCTTTTTGTAAAATATGAAAAATGTTATCTACCAGTTGCATGAATGGGTGGTTGTTGTCCATGACAGAATATAAGCAATTGATATTTTGCTGTATGTGCGTTGGTGATATTTTCCAGTATCTGTACGGTAGTAGGAAAATTCGTCTGTTCTCTAACCTTGCCAATTTGATTTGGTTGTGTGTACTCATGTTCGCCGAATGATGTCCTGATTTCTTGGAAAAAACCATGTTAGTTTGTCAGTGACTCCGAACTGTTGAATATTCACTTTTTATGCTTCTGAATTGATAATGGATGAACTATACCCTCTTCAGTTCAACATAACAACACCCTCACTCCTCCTGAACCATGTCAATTTATTTATTTTATCTGCCTTCAGATTTTAAATATTTCCGAAACAGGTACATAGTTTTTATTTCTCCAAATCTGTGTTTAATTTCCTGATATCAAAAAACGTGTGTTTTATTTTGTATATAAAAATAATTAGGTTCATTCCATACAGCCTTCAGAGGGCTTTTTCTCAAAATAAAATTTTTGAATTCCGACCTTTGTACACCAAATGGAAATATTTGGGATATTTTATTTATTGGGTAATACGGAAATTGAAACAATGTTGGTGTAATACATTTTATTCACACTGATATTTTCAAAATACTTACAGTGATATCACAGAATAAATCACCAATTTACTGTTTAAATGTTTTTAATATTCATAACAAACACATTTAATTTAGTTCCATCCTATTGAAAAGAGTTGTTTATTTTTATATGTTCTCAATTTTCATGTACTTCACCACCCAAAAATCAAGAGACCAAGAAGTTTATCCGAAAACTACTAAATATGATAAATTCTTCTGGTTTATGGGGGCAACTTAATCTTCCAATTTGTTCAGTTTTTTGTTAAAATTGTGTAACTTCTCCAAAGTTTTTCTCAATATTTATTGATAACGATATGTAAATATACAACGGTTAACGAGTGTGTGAAAAGGAATTATTTACCAGTTATCCCATTTTCATCCTTTGTGATGGGTAAATCACAACATAAACAGTAAATTGGGAGTAAACAGAACGAAAGAACTCCACGAAAAGTATCAGGGAAATAGGAGATGGCCAAAATTGACAATAATTGTATTTTCACCATTTTGAGAAGAATGCATGCGCATCAACCCGTCTCGCCGAACTTTGCGTCTCACCAGAAAGACAGTAGGTAATAGAGAAAGTTAGGTGTCTACATCTGAACAAATCGAGGAAAGAAGTGTTTGAAAAAATTTGTCACTTCCTCGACTTCTTCGTAGGACCCCCATACTTGGAAAATTCTGGAATATTTCAAAACTGACTGATAATATTTACAAAGTTTTCGCTTTACTTATCTATCTACCTTCAACAAGTTGATTTTTTTCAGATAATCATTTGCAAATTTTCTTTTTTATCGCCAAATAAAATTGTAAAAATTGTTTACGTTTTCATCAAATTATATCTGAAGTAATCTTTGATGATGGCAAAAAATAATCTGCAGACCATTCCTCGACCGGTTATGAATTCTTTGGCGAATTTTTCAAAAGCATTATCGCAAAATTATGTCGTTTGGAATATCAAGCTGCAATTATAATTACATTAATAATGGTTATGATAATTATGTTATTCACTTCAAACTGGTTCATGAAAGTGTAAACAATCATAGGAGTGGATGAAAAGAAGGTATATTTCGTGCATCGTTTTGAATATGAGCGATTGAAAATAATTTCCATGATCATATCTTCAGAAAACGAAAGCTTGAGCTGTTAGTATCTAAGAATTTTCAAGATAATGAGGAAATATTAAGATTTATCGTCTAACTGATATTTTATCAAATGGTTTGCAAAGGAAAAATGCAACGTTATTTTGTACGTTTCTTAAAAAATATTTTCTCCGATTACAGAGCGGTGTAAAAAGAGCAAAGCAAAATAGGCTCTAGATTCAATATACGAGTATACATGACACCTGTTTGTGTTCTAGTATACTTAAGAATTTACTCTTGGAAAAAATATATGAACTGTACCTATACACTATTTTTCCCGTATGTAGTTATGAAAGCAATTGGGTTTTGATAACATGGAAATAGTAGAAAATATACAAGTGGAGGGAAGCAGTTTGGCTCAATGTTCATTACCCTCACATTAGGGATGGTATATGTTTCGGACCTATTTAGGTCCATCATCAGCCAAAAAGACTACATTCTTAAATTAGAAATTGAAGGATAAAAATTCAGACAAAACAAATATAGGTTTGTTACTTAAAAGGAGTATACAAATTGAAAATTATAGAAATGTAGAACGTTAAAAGCCTTTCATGTTTGTTATGGCTACTCTATTGAGTGCAAAAAAGGAGAAATTGAAAACAAAACACCTGTCATATATCGTATAATCAATACATCGTACCCGGCGAGAATAACGTCACAACTCAAAAAACCACATTTTAAGTACACCAAAGTAGAGTTCACTTACATTGTGAAATCAAAGTCCAAATAGTTTAGGAAGGGGCAATTAGTGCAACATGTACCTTGTAGAATAGATAGTACTTCGACTCTTCCTAAAAAGAGCATGACAATTTTATTAGTTGTGTATTTGTGTCAATAATTGAAATAATTTGGTATAATGCCTGTTAAAAAAAAAGTTATTAATGACAAATTTATTGGTTGAAAAGTACAAGCGTGTTTTTTACATCAAAGATAATCAATTATACCACTGCACTGACCAAAACAAGGTCTTAGAGTTCAAAATGGAATCATAAAAAGATCTATAGAACTTGGTAATATAGTTGCCTTTGATAAGATCAAGAAATCTGATTTTTTCCTCTGGGTGATGGGAATTTTACTTCTGTATGTCGAAGGACAGATAATCTTCTCTAATTGGTTTTGCGTCCGCTTTAACTTTACATCATCCACCTCCATTTCCAAAACTCCTCTTGCTCGTATGAAGTTTTTACAAAAAATATTTTTTGGCTCACTCCTAAAAACCTTCAGTACTTTTATATCACTAATTTTTTAACTTCAGTCTACCGTCTGCCTGCGTTCTCTCCTTCAATTAAATACTTTCGTTTTCTCGTGTACTATTTTGTCCATATTCTGTTCGTCCTTGTTTGGGGTTGTTTCTTCCTTTTTTGTGGAACTTTAGTGAAGTTCTGTTACAAATTTCTAGTCAACAAAATCATTGTGGGATAACTCTGTTACATTGAAAGGATTTTCAGTTTTCTTTGCTGACCTCATTATTCTGACATACTCAGGTTTCAGAGCTTTTTTGACAGACTTTTCTATTACTGTTATCCTTCTCATCTATATAAAAAACATGTGCTATTGATTTGATATTGAGTTTGTGTACAGCAAATACATAGATACATTCCAAATATGAATGAATGTTTTTGATGCCCACAGCAATTGTCGAAGTACAAAACCACTGTCATTTTTCCTTTTCGAAATCTGCTACTAGTACTGTTACAAAACTGGGTTCGTTTTTTATTGAAAGTACTCGAATAAATCAATGTCCGTTCATTACATTCAAAAACGTGACATGGCTACATTTTTTATCCATTTTTACTCTGCAATAAATGAATTATAATTTTTTTCATCTTGAATTCCAGATCAATAGCTACCCAACTCAAAATAAAAAGCTACAACACACACATAAACATGTCTGAAAAACAAAAATAATGCCCCTTAAAGAGACAAGCAGAAATGTATAAGATCATTAGCTCCAATCATGGAAGCCTGTCACTACCAGAGAAGGGTCAGTATTCCAGTAAAAATATACGTATATCGTATATCACAACCTCATTGCACCAAGTTCAATGTGACACTGTTCTTGGTTGGTGGGGATCAGAATAACTGCCTACTAAAATGACACTTCCGGTCAGTTTTGCAACTGCTGAATTGTCACTATTCCACATTTGTGAAGACAAAATTAGCTGTTTTGAATTGGGGACTAACTCAAATTTATACTACGACAGACAAAACTACACATGTAATATAATGTTGACAGGATGATTTGTTATGATTATAGAATATCTGATATTTAAATGCGAATTTTCATAGGAAGGATATAATAAAAGTACATATCGATATTTTGAGTTTGAGTGACATCTTGCCAAGAAGAATGAAATACTGGGAGAAAACCGAAGTGAAATACAAATTGAACAGGTGCATCAAACAAAAATTTGAATTTTATATCTACCCACACAGATCTGGTTACCACGTCAAGTAGTTGCTATCCTGATGTACACAAGCATGAAGCTTTCAACTCCCCATTTTATAGACTTTTCACCATTCCCGATTTCAGATGAATGATTTCAATATGGAGCTTATCATAATAAAATAAAAAACGCTTTCAACAATGACTATTTTCTACACCTGAACAGACACACGACCGAATCATTGAGCCGTTATCAATTCCCTTCAATCCATCTCCTAGGCAAAGTTGTTAAAAAATATTGAATATGTTAACAAAGATTATAATTTCAGTCCACGCACTTGACAAAACCATATCAAAAATCCTTTGTAACAGTAAATAAAGCATTCCATTACATAACAGTCGAGTCTCTTCATTCCCAACCTCCAACGCCCAATATACCGGGAGGAAGCATTACAAGAAAACATGTCAGGATCATCAGCAAAGATCCTGGTCTAATATTCTCCAAGCCAGCAAAAAAAGCTCATTGCTAATCACATCATTAATTCGGAACACAATTTTATTTTTTCATAAAAGATTTGGTGAGGGCGCTGGCTTGATTTCTGCATATTCACCAAAAGTTAGTAGAAACTGCAATCCCATGTGGACGAATCAAGTTTTTCTCCAGTAGTCTCTTTCAGTCTGTTTTGTTATCAAATATGGACTAAAAAGTTAAAAATAGTAAGAATAAAGTCAATGTCCAAAGAATTTCCTCCGATATGAAAAAAGCGTGGAGTGCTCTATGTTCACTTTTCATATAATGAATGCAGCTTTACGACTAGCTAGCGATAAGATCTTAATATAACGCTTTTTTACATCAAGGAATTTTTTTTTGTCAATGACATTATTCTTATTATTTTCAACTTTTTGGTCCATATTGCTCTATAAGCGTCTTTTCTCAGTTTATTTAAACTATAATTTTTATCATCCCTTTCAAATTTCAATTCAAGTCTCAGTATTGTATAAAAAATCATCCTGTATTTTATCTCTGTCTGTCATAGAAGATTGGATTGTGCATTGATAACACTATATCTGACATGTTTTTTTTTTTAATTTTTTTTTTCCCAAGAGCAAAACAACATGGAAGGCTTTTAACGATCAATTTTTTTTATTTTCAATTTTTCATACCCCATATGAGTAACAAACATATTCGATGTAGGTAAATTCTTTTTTCCGTTCAATCTGTACATCGATGTGACTATTTCAGAATGCTAGTCTTCCGTTTTTGGCTGACGATGGACGTATATAGATCTGAAACATTATGGAGTATGACTGAGAAATTTCTTGAGACGGAAACATAAAGTATTAATTCATTTTAGAAAAACACCCCTTCCCGCCCTACTTTTTTTTTGTATATACACAAATGATAAATTGAAACTTGATTCACAAATGAATGCATATCTGAATAACAATGTTCGCAGCACTCGATGGAAATTGCTATAGAATTCAAAACCTCCCATGAGTCTGAAAAAAAAAGATTCAAAATGGTTGTGCCTTTTCTGGCATATAGTTTTTCATTTTCATCTCGCCCAATTGCGATCTCTAAAAATAACATTCCTGGAAACACTGACCCTGTAATCGAGATGTATATAAGAGTATAGGTAGCTATATTGAAGTTATATACACAATGAATTGTGCCCTTATATTATTATGTTATTTTTTATATACGATTTAATTTTGATGAGTGATTTGAAAATTGATAAAAGCACTATTCAATACAACGAAAACAAAGATAATACAAAAATTACTCAACAACAATTAGAATTTTATAGAAAAACATCATTTCTTATCACACACTGTGTTTATATACAAGTGTCACATGCATTTTTTGTACGTTCAATTTTAAGAGAAGAAGTATACAATATATATTTTTATAAAATATTTGTGACAGACACCCTGAAAAAGCCTAGTGGCTTAATTTGAGGAAAAAAATATAGCGGAAACGACCTGCGGTTAATCACGACAAATTTTGCGCGGATAGTATTTCCCAATGTAACGATCGAAATCGCCGAAACTGTCAAAGATTTTGAACAATACATCAGGTTTCACCAATGTTTATAAAAATGAAATGGGTACTCCAACAAAATGCTGAAAAATACACCATGTAATATTTGTTTCAAAATCGTCGGGATTAACGAAGTCTATGCCTGCTTCGAATGTGATTGGTAGGTATAGGCACACTATTTCACAATACTTTCATCTATTTGATTTTGTACACAAAATACAGACCAGATTTCTAACCAAATTTTTGAATTGAAATTGATAACTCTGATACCTCATCCAGTATTATTCATATCATTGATATACTTATAGAAATAAAAATCGAGGCATCATTAATTATTTTGGCTAACTCAATTTGAACTGTCAGGATCTGGTTTATTTTCAACTGTTCTTCATAACAATTGTGAGATAGTGAGAAAAATGGTAGACTGAACCTGCACAAGTTTAGAAATGCTAACTCGGACAATAGCTAAGACAAAAGACTGGGCTCAACTTTTTTACCTAATTCAAATAGGTAATTCCTTCATTAATCAAAATCCCAGGACTCGAGTTTATTGAAAATCAGTTGAAATTTTATTATTTGAAGCAAAAAATATAACACATGCCACTAAAAGGTAGATTAAAATATGAAAAATGGCGCCAAAGTGGAGGGTAATGCAGATTGCCCCTGAATGATTTTTATTCTGGAGATTTTACGTTGTTACTTTTTCCCAAGATATGCAACTCAGATATAATAATAATAATCACACTCTTATTGGTACCAAATGAAAAGAAAACACAAGACGATGTAGGTAGGTATATATTAATGGATAAAAAGGGTTCAGGATGTGAACAATAACACCTTCAAGGCAAACTCTCACTTTTGTTTTTTATTCTCAGCACCAATAATTTTATTGAGAATATTTTCGAGATGACAGAAGAAAGAAAGATAGGGAAAATATGAAGGATAGAGAAAATAGACAAGTGGAATGGATTGGAATAAGCAGTATTGATTGGTGAGTTTTTCATATTAAATTCTTGAACAGGAAAAAATCATAGCATATTCAAAGTGTTTAAAGAATTGAATTCCACCATGATTATTATTCTGCGCTAGATGAATCAGTCTGGTTGGATTTGTAACAGGTATTCATATTTGATTACTTCGATTGCATGCAAATCGTAGTTATTCCAAAAATTTGGGTATTGGACAGGAAAACAACTATTCATCTTTGGTAACGTTCCCGATCTATTTCGCTTCTTCAGAGCTAAAATAATTGAAAGAGAACACAATATCATAATATTTCACGAAAACACTGACACAATCCACCTCAACTGTGAATACGGTAAACTCATCTCAGGCATAATTAACGGTACATAGTACTTAGTCTGTGTTGATGTGCATTGTGACAGTACATCGTTGAAATAGTTGAATGTGGATCTATAAAATAAAATATTTCAAAGAGACTGGTCGACTGACGACTAACATTCAAGTGTGAATAAAAATAAAAAAAATCAGTAACGACAATAATAAAGGTACGTATAAAAAAACATTACAAATTGAAAATATATACAATAAATTAGTTTTTAACTACAAATAACGTGATGTATGATGTGTATGAACCTTTCAAACAAAATCAGGTACATGTCCACTATAAGTTGTCATATATTCTACTGAGATATTCGATATCTGTATGTCTGTTTACTAAATTTCTGTAGAGATTATTTATTCATTCAGCCACATTACAAAAAAAAAATTAAATCCATTTGTGGTAAGTCAAAGAGCAGTGAACATGTATGGTGAATGTTAAAATAGACATAGACATAAAAACGAGACTAAGTACATTTTGAATTGGCATTTAGTGGTTATTTATTTATTGTTAATGCGTCGTAGTTTCCCATGAACACACATCAGCCTCCAAATACTCCCCGGCCGAGTATAAGCAGTGTGATAGCGAATAATTTCGAATTTGTTTCTAGAAAAAGTGGGTAGGTAACTCCTTAATATGCTCTGGCAATATATTATATAACTTCACATCTATAGTATTGCGTTCAGAAGTCGTTTCCCCATAGAGTTATACCGTAATTAATGTGGGAGTGAAATAGGACAAAGTAGGCTGTTTTCAAAACTTTCAGGCTAGCGAATCTGCTCAGTTTCCGCAATAGGAAGATGGCTGAGTTCGATTTTTTTCTCAGGTGCTCAATACGCGCTGACCATTTTAACTTGTCATCCATAACAATTCCAAGTAGTTTAACTTCAGATTTTTTGGCAACAGTATTGTTGGTTGAGAAAACAATGTTTTGAGTTTTATTTTTATTGAGTTTCAAGCAATTAGAAACGAATCATGTTTCGGCTTTTGCTGAAAAATCCTGGGATTGTTTTTCCTTTTTTGTCAGAGACATAAAGAGAGCGATCATCTGCGTAACAAACACATTTGGTTGGACACATATAATGAAATATGTCATTGATATAGATGATGAATAACAGTGGGCCAACGATAGAACCTTGAGGAACCCCAAAGTGGATGTTATCAATTTCGGAATAGCAGTTATCTATAAGGACAGCTTGTTTCCTGCCATTCAAGTATGGTTCAAATGAGTTCCAAGCAGTGCCACGCATACCATGAAATTGGAGTTTGTTTAGAAGTACTGTGTGAGAGACACAGTCAAAGGCCTTGCTCAAGTCACACATAGACACCACCTTATGTTGACCAGCCTCAAAGCCCTTAACTATGTCCGACACAAGTCTTTGTATTGCTTGAACAGTGGAACAGTTTTGTCTAAAGCCGAATTGACCTCCATGTAGCGTTTTGTGAACAGTAAAGAATGAAATTAGTCGGCCTTCTAAGATAATTTAAAAATTTTTGCCGAATAACGGTATTATCGATATTGGTCGATAGTTGCCAATTGTATTTTTGTCACCTTTTTAAAAAATAGGTATGACCTAGTTTGAACTCATCAGGGAAAATTCCATTGGAGATACAATGATTGAAGAGGTTCAGTGGTTCTAAAAGAGGTTCAGAGGTTCTAAAAGAAAAAAACAAGTACTTTTAATTACTTTGCTTGTCATTTCGTACATATCAGGACAAGATGAATTTTTCAGTTTTTGAATGGTTTCAAGAACTTCACTTTCAGTTATTGGATGGAGAAAAAGTGAGTCTTTGGGTGATTTCAGTGGGTCGAGAAAATTTATTGCATTTTGATCGCAATCAGGTAGTGAACTTATAATATCACTTGCAATATTAATAAAAAAGTCTTTGAACTCGTCAGGAGTTATAGACACATCTTTCATTGACTTTTTCTTACCTCTATTGCATTCAGTATTTTTCAAATTCCAGCAGGTTTTTGATGAATTGTCAGATACCAATGTCAAAGGCAAATTACCTAAAGAGTTACAGTTTAATGTAGTATACAAAATTGAATGCGTTAACTGCGTAAAAGTATACATTGGACAAACAAGGCAGTTATTGGGATAGAGAGTAAAACAACATGAAAATGATTGTCACTATCACTATCCGGAAAAAACAGCATTATCCGAAAATCACCATGGTCTGGGTCACAATTTCGATTTTGATAACACACAAATCTTAGATCCTGAAGTCATCGAGCGCAGAAGGTTGATTTTAGAAATTATCCATAGAAATCGCTACAAAATTCAGTAAACAGGCATCAGATATCGAATTCTCAGTAAATAATAACAACATATTACTCATCAATTACTTGAACATCCGAAAACTGGAAGTAATTTGTGAGATCTGTTTATAGTGGACATGAACCTGATTTCGTTTGAAAGGTTTATGTACATCAAGTTATTTGTAGTTGAAAACTAATTTATTGTATATATTTTTATTTGTAATGTTTTTCTATCCCTACTTTTATCATTTTTGTTTTATTCACACTTGAATGTTAGTCGTCAGTCGACCAGCCTCTTTGAAATATTTTATTTTCATTTTATTGATCCATATCCAACTATTTCAACGATGCACTGTCACAATGCACATCAACACAGACTGAGTACTATGTACCGTTAATTACGCCTGAGGTGAGTTTATATACTCGTATTTATATTTGAGGTGGATTGTGTCAGTGTTTTCGTGAAATATTATGATATTGTTTTCTCTTTCAATTATTTTATCTCTGAAAAAGCCAGAAATGAATCGCGAAACGTTAGCAAAGACGTAAAACAGTTGTTTTTCTGTCCAATACCCACCAATGTTCGCAAATATCCATATTTGATTTTGGAAGAGTTTATGTATAGAGTGAAACTCCTAGGAGAAGTATTGAAACAACTCCAGACACCGATGACTTCTGAAGAGCAACAATCAAGCACAGTGATCTGTCTTCCGTACATCAGAAGTGTCTCCGAGAGGATCGGAAACAAGTTCAACATCAAAAGCTGCTTCCAATCCGGCAGTACTTTACGGAGTTTCTTTACCGACAACAACAACAAACCTGACAACAGAAATGAAATCAGTAGGTATTGTATTTATGAAGTTCTAGGCCGCCTACATCGAAGACAATAACGCCTTTAGTCAACCAAGCGTTGAGATCAAGAACGTATGGAAACCACTAATTGCTCTTTATGGCGGACTACAGAGGCGCGAAACTTCACGCACCACCACACCGTTGAAATCACACGCACCACTGCACATGGCGGAATTACACGTACCATTGCACGACAGACATATAAATGAGTAAGCTTGTCAGTATTCACCTGGAGACGATTGCAGAAACCTTTCCAATCCATCAAGACGGTGGACGTCCGAGACGAGAGTAATCAAGTTACCACATCGTCTACCACCTTCAAACAAGTTATAGACTGTGGAGTGGCTACTATAGATGGGAATTACGGGACTACAACAATGCATATATAACATTTTTGATATTCTTACTATATAGTGGCAGATTCATTGGTGATTACGTGATAACCACCGAGTCGAAGTTGCAGTATCAGTTTCCGTCACTATGGTGCTGCTTTGGGTTATGTGTATGAGGTGAGACTTGAAACTTCGGAAATATCTCAGAAATGGATGACAATACAATACTCGTTTTCTTGTCTATCTGTTTGTTTTTGTCATGGACCACAAAAAGTGACGTTAGGATCACACAATCTCTCCATACCGGTCACGAGCGGACGTTGTTTTGCGATCTAGAGTGTGCTCCGCGATAGTGAACCCTATTGCAATTCTCGACCTCACAGACATCGCGCAAGAGAAAAAGTGAGGTTCAAGCTCCAGAAAATAGGCAACAGGAACGAGCATATGGAAAACTCGAACATAGAACGGAAGAACACTCCCAAAAAATCCGGCTACCCAGAAGGAAAAATTCAATAGGTACAATGAGCGACACACAGTTGTAGTAATGAATAATTATTTGATATTTTTTTAATATACCACGTTTATAACGGACTGAAAAGTATAATATAATTATGTAATTTTTTTTAAACATACACGTTTAAAAACGAACTAAAAGTATAAAATAATTATTAAAAAAAAAAAATATACCACGTTTTTAAAATGGACTAAAATGTATAAAATAATTTGCTACAGATTTATATCCCCAAACAGATTCCCCTATAGAGATTGTCCTGAAAATTTATGATTGTGAATTTTCAATAACTATGAAAATAGTTGTAAGATTTGAAACGAAAAACGTGGGGCGCATGCAATTTATAATTTTATTGCACTGCAAATGATATCAATGATCAACGACAGCTACTCCCTCCCTACACTCTTTAACTATTATCTATTGCATGCGCCCCACGTTTTTCTTTTTAAATTTTACAACTATTTTGATAGCTATCAAAAATTTACAATCACAAATTCTCCTGACAACCTCTATGGAGTTAGGAATCTGTATGGGGATATAAAATTCATTAAAGTCATTTGTCATCGAAAATCCTCAGGAATATTGTTAGTTTCACATTTGGTAACTCCAATGTTTTTCAGTTTATTCCACTTTTTTTTTTAGGAATTATTTTTGAATCTTAAGTTCCGCTGATCCAAGGGTTTTGTAAACGTTTTGTTGTGTTCTTTCGTAATTTTTTCATGAGCTTTTCATCGTTGTGGAAAGTTTCCTGAATTAGACCTCTCGGAATTTTCCACAAGTACGTTGCGTATAGTCGGCGCCCCTTATTAGATGCCTACAGTACCACCAATGGTATTCTCTGAAGTCATGACTACGGGCACTATTGAAACGTGGAAACGACAATCAATTATTATTTTTATATCGTGATCATGATGTAATATTTAGTCTACGTATGCAAGACTGTTATGGCAAAATGGTAACTCATATAATAGAGAGTTATTGCAACGTCCGTTCTATAGTTCTTTTAGTAAAGTTTCTTTTATTTTGACATATACGCAAGCGCATTGTGTCCGACTTTGAGGATATCCTCAATCTAAAATACAGCATCCCTTACTTTATTTAAATAAAGGCCAAGAACCTTTTATTAAAAGTTCCTTTATTTTGACAGATTTGTTTTTTTTCTGTCATATATTTGTCGCGAGTTGAACATATAAAGTTTGTTAAGCACTGCTCGTCTATATATTTTGAAAATCAAATAAAGCAGGTTCATATGGTGGTGCTATCTTTTCTACCCCAACAATATTGTGAAGAATTAATTCGTCCAAGTGTCACTTATGATTGAATTGAGATTCACATTCGAAGACGATATAATTTTATTACGTGAAGTTGTTTCACATAATTTGACATTCTTGTCAAAATAAAGCTTGAACATAAGCATCTTGAAAGAAGTTTGTTGCAATGACACCCTTTCGAAATCGCGTTAGAGGATACTTTAATAGCGGATCTTTTAATAAAGTCAGCGCTTATTTGTAAGTTGCAATAACACTCTATTAAATATAACGGCATGAGTTGTATCTTCTATCGTATCGTTAATAAATTAGATTAAAGTAGGGTTAGGTTTCAGAGTTAGTTACTCACATCTTGAATATGTTTGTTTAACCATATTTGACATAAGAGAACTTTCCTATGATCTTGTAAAAAAAAAAACAGTTTGCCGCATAGTTTCGATAAAGAAAACCAACTTGCAGCAAAGAAGTGGTCTTAGAATTCTCATTACGTTTTTTATTTGTATTTACTTTTATATTCTGTTATATTTTGAGATACTCACGATTTATGTATTAATTTTTATTTTATTTGTTCTTCTTTTTATTCTGTTATGTTTCATGTATTTTATTACGGCCTCATATGTTCTTATATACTTTATATGTAAGTTTATGTACGCGTACCAATGAGATTTAGGTACTGATACAGTTTTGGAAACCACTGGTTCATTTAGGCATCTAGTCCCTTAAATTAGATGTTTCCAGTCCCACGCTTACAATCAAAGTAAACTGTTAAACATTCCTAAAATTCCGAAAAGACTAAAAACTGGTCCAATTAAGGCAACCTTTTCCTACTAGCTGGTACTCGCGATTCGTCCGCGTGGATTTTTTTCTATGCTTTTCTTTGTGTTGTTTCATCTAGATAATGCCTGTGACTTTGCCCGTTTCCCGTTATCCCGTTATCTCGTTATCACATTATCCCGTTATGCGAGTTATAGCAAAATAAATAGCGCGTAAATTTTTTTCGTGTTCAAATATCTGTGTATACCAATTTTCATGGCGATCGGTTGAACCACATGAGGTGGTGCTACTGCCTCGAAGGCAAGTGTAGGCAACAAACATGACATGTGGCAAACCAATAGTACGACAATAATTTGAAGGTCCTCTGAATTCAAAACGGTAAATATTTATTATTCGAGGAAAATCTCTTTACCCGCCCCCCACTTGGCAGCACTTCTCATAAGGTGGTTGATTTACATTCATTGGCATGTGTGCACATATTCTTTGATCGTGAAATAAAAAGTTGTTCCGGTATTCGTCCTTCAATCAGCGTGCTATCACTCCAATCTTCCATAAACCAACCAAAAATTAGCCTAGTGCGACAAGAAGGAATGTCGCAGATGACCTCATTTGACCACCGTCGCTTGTATGTGTTTTCCTTTGGGAGGCACTGGAGAACTGGTCGCACTCCTGGAGACGCGCGACGTCTGATTGGGAACAGTCAGTTTGGATTCCGTCGATTTCCACGTCGGAGGAGAACAGCTGGCGAGGCAATGGTCGTTGTTGACCGTCCTGCTGAGAGAGTGAATCGGGATCCGATAGATGCGGAGCGGTCGAATTTCTGGCGAGGCTGCAAAAAAAACAAATATGTTGGGGATTCATAAAAAGTAAAGAACCATAACTGTTCTGAAAAAGGGCATTTATTGACATCACGATATCTCCCAAACGGGACACAATATGAAATTGAAAATGATGTAGCTTGGACTAGATGGTGTTGGTGGCTATTACTGATATAAATGTACCTTGACAGAAACTACACAGAACGATGGAAAAGTTACCGATACATTTTTTGGTGAGATTTCTGGGACTTTGTGTTTTTTTGTTTTTTTTATTATAATTTATTTATTTCCCAAGAAACGTACAAGATTATGGAAGGGAAAATATAAATACTAAACAAGAAAGTGGAGAGTATAGAAGAATAATATAAATGATACAATCAGAAAAAAATAATAATAAAAATGATAATTTTTTGAATGAATTTTAAATCGTAATTTGCCATATGTTTTCAAATGGTCTGGTAGATCATTGTAAAATTGTATTGCATTGTTATACATTGATTTTTGTCCAACATTTGTCTCTATTTTAGTAATCGCTAGATTGGTGGAAAATCTGGTTGGGTAACTGTGTTGTTCACTATTAGGTTTGAATGCCAAATTATAATGCTTTTGTAACGAAGTTACTTATTTTTAGTTTTACAGAACAGCGAAAAGCACTGATATTTAATAAAAATCTATCTCCGTTGATAATATTCCGAGAATCGTCATTCATGTTGGTTTAGAATACGTGGAATAAATCTAATCGAACCCCCGCATTCGTTTCTTTATAAAAACAACACATCACGCTTCTGAGACCCACCGAGATCCGATAAAAGTACGAGAACGATGCGCGTCGACTCTCGCGTTCAGCCTCGCGACAAAATCAAAGCAACGTACGAGTGCACATAGTTATTGTGCAGTCAGCAACCCGGTTCGAAACCCAGTCAAGGGCAATTAAAGCCTGCCCTCCTGGCCCCGTTGTGTTGGTCAATACAATACTGACCCCTGGAGTGTGTCATTTCTTCATTGAGACTACCAGGAGCAAAATGGCCTTCGCAGTATACCCGAAGGTGGCGCCCGAGGCAAAACCGAAACTAGTGAGAGGCGCCAAAGTTTACTAGCAGAGGGAAAATACCTTCACACTTTATATTATTTTTAACGAAATGAATGAAGGTGCGCAGACCCATTTTGTATAATGAATGGATATCTAAAAGTTTTCTTGGTTTATATAAATTAACTGTTGGTTCTCAATAGTCAAATTTGAATATACACTTAATGATCTTATTTTGAAGTGTTTTCAATGAGTAAAAAAATCCTTATTCAGAGTAAAAAAAAAAAATGAAAAAAATTCCAATAATAGTGGAAATTCGTTTCCTCAATATCAATATGTTTGGAGCACGATCAATTCTCATTCCAGCCTTCTGTCCATCTTTGGTCTATCAGTAGACTATATTGTTCTTATTTGAGGCCCATTTATTGTACATATTCGATGGTTGCTTATAACCACTTCGAAATGATTCCAAAATTGTACCTAGCTGGTATAATGTCTGATGATTTGTACCTGGATTGTAGAGGAATATTTTTCAGAATCTTCGGTTGTCCAGTCAGATTTCCAGCTTTCGAATTTGATATCTGGTGTAGTCTGAAGGTACTTTTTGTCGTTTCCTTCCTTATTTATACAGTGGCGGAAGGTTCCGCATCGGGGCATGTGAATATTACCTCTGTGATTCCCAGACAGGCTAACCGCTGCACTTTTTGCAGCTTGATTTGCGCTTAGTATTGTTGGGTTTTTAGCTATCATATTAATAAGGCATAAGTAACTATAGTGATGATTGTTTGAAATAACCAATATGTAATTTTTGAGTTCAAATGCCTTACTCTGCGGCATGTCAGATTGCCGTAATGGGAGAGAATGTTGATGTGACTGTTCCATGTTTGGTCTATTATATCACCCTAATATTCGACTTCTTTGAAAACTATCTATTGACCGAGTTCCATTCAGAGTCGGAGTTTTCAGTTCGTACTTTCGGCTTCATGTTGATCGAACCAGTACTATTTTGCCGGGATTCAATTCAGTCAATCGTTCCCGCACCAGTTTCTAATTATGTTAAGGGCTGCCTGCATGCGGTAGGATATTAGTCCATCCATGTTTGCCACTAATAGCAACGACCAAGTTATCAGCGTAACCTTGTATCATACATCCAGAGTCGTGTAGCTTTACTATCAGGCTGTCCACGGTCATTGACCACACCAAAGGCGATAGAACCCCGCCTTGTGGACAAGCTTTTTCCGTTGTCATCCTAGCCGTTTCTCCCTCAAGAGCAAGCCACAATGAGTACGCTTTCAAACAATGCTTGTATCCATCTGATCAGTGAGGTGTTTATATTCCTCTTGGTAGGGGAGCTATCGCTACATTTGAACGAGTCATTTCATGCCGACTGAAAATCTTAATAATAATAGTTTTTCTTGATTTGTTTGAAAATTTGAACAGGATGTTTATAAAATCAGATGTGGAATCATCTGCGACTGAAAGATAAACTTTAGTCACTATCTTCCATCGTCAAGACAACTTCTTGTGGGGTATTCATGTTGAAAATCAATCTATTATACCCCATGACAGGTTTCAATGTCAAAAAATACTAATTTCAAAGTGTCTCTCCAAAATAAATGAACTTTTTCCATCTTTGCACAGTGAGATTGCTTCTCGAAAATGTTTTTTCCATTTTTTGAGGTCTTCCTGATACTCGTGGAAGCGTGAAATTGATTTTCGTCGAAAAAAAATTATTGAAGAACTAGTGACTGCGATGCCTCTCTTGCGTCAATGTTACGAATGATTTCTGGTAAGTACTCTCTTTTGGAAAACCTTCTTCTTTGCCTCATTCATCTTTATGAGTTCTTGATTAAGACTGGAATAGAAAATCAAATAACTATCTGAATAAAAATGCAAATTTTCAATTTCAGCTTTTTCTTTTGAGTTAGGGTCTTTTCAAAATATCTATCAGATGTAGTTCAATGTCCAGCGTGGTATTAGCTGGGAAAGTAGTTGTTTTCTGTTAGATATTCACAAAAAATTGCTTCATTTTTATCGTGAATTTTTCAATTCACCAAAAAATATTTCTATTCCATATTCAATCGAGAATGTTTCCCTTTTCAATTTACCTGGTGTTTGTAATTGGGTTATTTTATACTAATTACTGTTCCTCAAGTCGCTAATAGAATCTTGATGGTTCTATGGGTATCAAGGTAAACAAGGTAGAAAACATGGGTCCATTATCCTCATTGAGCAAATTTTTATTATGGTTTTTGTGGATAACTAGACTCTCCAGGCCGTCTAATTTTCTAGTGTCGTTGAACGATTTGATCATTTTCAAATTATGAATGTTAATTTTGTGACAAGATTATATTATGTGGTCAGCCACACTTGACTTATTCTCCCATTGCTAGGTAGCATGGGCCAAATGTTCGATGAACCTTTTGGGAATTGAACGTTTCATCTGACCGTAATAGACTTTGTCACAATTTTGACAACTAATTTCATAAATTCCCGACTTATCTAACATGTCAATCTTGTCCTTCAGGTTTCCTAATAACTTTTGCAAGCTATTTCTATTGCTATAAACTGCTTGGAGATTTACATCCCGGAAAATAGTGTTGAGACCTTTCGTGCGGTTTGGATTGAGAGGAATTTTCCAGAATCTTTTGCTTTCTGTCGTTTTTCTCAGAGTCGTGGTTTCATTCACTGAACGTTTCTTTGTCAAGAGATTATCAATAATGTCGGGTGTTTATCCATTGATTATTGCTATTTCCATGATCTTTTTGATTTCATTTTGAAAACGATCAGCATTCAATGGTAAGTTTACGGCTCTGTGTATTAGAAAATTGAAACTAGCCATTTCATGTTGATTATGTTGTTTTGAATCGACTGGGATGAACCTGTTTGTGTGGGTGGGCTTTCTGCCTATTCTGTCTATTTCCAAACGCTCTTTATTTCTGATGAGCAGAGTGTCAAGGAATGGTAATCGTCCGTCAACTTCCATTTATACCGTAAACACTGAGTTCATGGATGTTAGAAAGACGTCTATATTTTGACTTTTCGTGTCAAAAATACAGAATACATCATCCACATACCTGAGCCAAATTTTTTGAAAATATTCACTTTGAAATTTCAGATTCGTTTCGAATTTACTCATAAAATGGTGATAGACAATTGCCCATGGCGGTGCCTTCCTTCTGTTGGTAGAATTTATCTTGGAATAAGAAACAGTTTTGATCCATGCATAAAGATGTCAATTTCAAAAATTCCTCGACTCTTTCTGTTGCAAACTTGTTTGACTCCAATTTGGCTCAGGTATGTGGATGATGTATTCTGTATCTTTGACACGAAAAGTCAAAATATAGACGTCTTCCTAATATCCATGAACTCAGTGTTCGAACAAATTAACTTCACGGTATAAATGGAAGTTGACGGTCGATTACCATTCCTTGACACTCTGGTCAACAGAAATAAAGAGCGTTTGTAAATAGACATCAACAGAAAGCCCACTCACACAAAAAGGTTCATCCCAGCCGATTCAAAACACCACATTCAACATAAAATGGCTAGATTCCATTTTCTTATACACAGAGCCGTAAACTTCCCATTGAATGCTGATCGTTTTCAAAATGAAATAAAAAAAGATCAAGGAAATAGCAATAATCAATGGATAATCTCCAGACATTATTGATAATCTCTTGAGAAAGAAACTTATCACACGTTCAGTGAATGAAACCACGACTCTGAGAAAAACGACAGAAAGGAAAAGATTCTTGAAAATCCCTCTCAATCCAACCTCACGAGAGGTCTCAACACTATTTTCCGGGATGTAAATCTCCAAGCAGTTTTTAGCAATAGAAATAACTTGCAAACGTTATTGGAAACTCGAAGTACAGAATTGACATGTTAGATAAGTCGGAAATTTATGAAATTAGTTGTCAAAATTGTGACAAATTCTATTACGGTCAGACCATAGACAAATTAAAAATAAAGAGACTGTTTGAAACATTGGCGATCTTGACCACCAAGTTTTTGGTACGGCCAGTCGCGCATGGAGGCGCTGCCCGCAATCAACAGACGACTGACGACATGATAACTTTCCAATTTCGACATTTGTCAGAAAATGACAAACCACGTAATAATTTCAGAATCATTCTACTGTTAATTGTCATCGAAAAATTAATTATAGAAATTATACCATGGACTTGAATTATGAACCCAACATCGAAAATGGAATGTTTTGTTATTCGAGTTGACGCTGAAATTCCTCGAAATATTCTTTCACAAGGTAAAATATAAGCTGCTTTTCACAAACTGATACTTATTTCCATCCATCAGTTGCAGAAATTTTTTCACAAACTGGTACTTATTTCCATCCATCAGTTTCCATTTCCTATCACCATTTGAGGAAGTACGAAGTACATGGTCTCCTTTGTGCTAATACATTAACAAAATTATTGAAGGTTTGTTGTAAATTTAATTTGCTTTATTTTGGTTGATTTGATGATAAGCGACTGAACAATATTTTTAATTTTGTTGTTTTTCGTAGTTTTATTATTGTTTCGTCTGTAGTTGTACCTTGTCCTAGATACAATAAAATGTGTTTTTATAGTGTTCAACTTATTATTCTTGTTTTGATGTTTAATTTTGTTCTTGATATCATGAAATAAAGATTTACTTTGAAACTTTATTTTAACCACGAAGGAACTAACAGATTCTACGAATCGATTACTGTATATATTTTATTAGTGATCGATTTGCCATTCCTGTATTTCATACGATACAGCCATTCATATGGAATACAAGAATGGCAAATCGATCACTTATAAAATATATACCATATTAATCATATAAAAGTAACACATTTGAAAAACCCGCCTTATCTCAATCGGTCTTACCAACTGTACTTAGTTCGGCCAGTTGCGAGATATGTCGCCACTGTCTAAGCGTGGTGCCAACTTTTACTGCAGGTTTGACAACTCTCTTTATTTTTAGTTTCTCTATGGGTCAGACTAAGATGTCTAAAAACCCTGGTGGTTGCACTTATACCTGTAGAAGTTTGGGATTGACTTGGCGACACTTGGCCTACTTGATAATAGAGATTACTAGCGTGTCAGATGGCGCCAATTTCGTTTTAGTTTCAATTCAGTAACAGGGTATATTTATTTCCTCAGCTTTCTTTTTGAGGCGAACTGTTCGCGGATTCTAATTCTAGCTTTGCTATTGGTTGATATGTCAAACTTCACCAATAGCAAAGCTAGAATTAGGAGCCCCAGAACATTGCCCAAAGAAAGCACTGTCGTGTTATTTTTCGTATTTTGTACCATTTGAATTTGAAGTTAACTGCATTTTGACAGACGGAGAATTGGAAATGAAATTGTCATCAAATTGAAGAAAATATAAATTTCAATGCATAGGTACAATATGATGAACTTTGAAAAATATCATTATTAGTCAATTCGTCGAGATTTGTACTTGCTTTTGGTACCGAGTACAGGTGAATATTCGAATCTGCGGCGTTAGACTGTCCACACAAAATAAAAATGTGGCCCATTCTACAAAAAGTATCCTTACACACTACACTACCTGAAAATAAACAATTCCTCACGCACTAATGAACTGATGAACGAGTGATTTTTCAAATAACTATCTCAGGAATAAGCTAAGCAAGATTTTTAATCAAAGACATAGAAAACGCATAGGTACCGACAAAACACTGAAAATTATTTCATAAAGATGTTGCAGATGTCAAGAATTAAGTTCTGACATTGAGCGAGAATATAAACAAACATTTTTGGACGGCGCCATCTACCACAGTGTCCCACAGAGGGAAGCTCTGTTGAAGTAACAGGTGGTGTCCCCTCGAAAATCTAAACAATATCGAATCAGTTCATTCACCAGGGTTTTTAGACATCTTAGGTCAGACGAAACGTTCAATTTCCCAAAGGTTCGACGAACATTTGGCCCATGCTACCTACCAAAGGGAGAATAAGTCAAGTGTAGCCAACCATATGATTGAATCGGGTCACAAAATTAATATTCATTATTTGAAAATGATCAGATCGGTCAACGACAGTAGAAAATTAGACTGCCTGGAGAGTATAGTTATCCACAAAAACCATAATAAAAATCTACTTAATGAGGATAATGGGCCCATGTTTTCTACGTTGTTCACCTCTATACCCATAGAACCATCAAGATCCCATTAGCGACTTGAGGAACTGTAATTAGTATAAATGTGACGCGAGTAAGTGTGGTGAAGAGGTTACTTGTGCAATTTTTTATTGCGTGACACCACAGCCAGTCTTCAATAATTATATTGGAAATTTCACTCATGTGTTGAAATGTCCATGAGACGTGTGGAATTATCGCTGAGTTACAGCGGTAATCCACCTACTATGTGGATTATCGCTGTCCTTCAGCGCGCTAGGTGACAATTCAACTGCAGTGACGCCATTTAAAAATCGGAAGTGTATGTTTCGCGATCGCCATGGAAGTAACAGAGAGGCTTACGACCATAGCAACGCGTACCTGAAGTAAACAGATACTATAATTTAGTCAGGTTTCATATTTAACGTCTGAAATGAACCGTTTCGGGACTTTCAAAGAAGCTGAAATCGACACGCAAATCGGAAAAACGACTCCAGCGGATACAAAGAAAAACAAAAAGTTTGTCTGGAATCAGTTCATGGATTTTTGTGCAACAAGAGGGTATAAATTGATACGAGAAACTCCAGTATGCGAAATTGCGAGAATTTCGAAGGACTGGGCTCATAATATGAAGAAAAGTAACGGTGAGGAGTACAAAGAAAGCACCGTGAAAACTATTTGGAATATCACCGCAAAAATGATTATGGAAGAATACTCCCAGAAATATGGTATAAAAATTGACCCATTCCAATATTTCGTGTTTAAATCTGCACGGGACGCAAAAATGCAAAGAGAAGAGACCAACAGGCTCAAGGTAGTAAAAAAGTTAGCTCAACTGCTCTGAAATTCGAAGAAGTGAAAAAACAGTTGTGACGAAGGAACCCCAGAGGGACTACAAAAGAAGGTGTTCTTTGTTTTGTCGTATGAATTGGCGTGGAGAGGAGGCGAAGGATGCAGAGCAAAGCTACAGTTTTTCAAGGAAGAACTCGATAACTCGATAACAAAAACAAACAGAATTGAATACAATCCGATTTTCGGAAAACTACCCAAGGCGGATCCAAGCCATGTACCTCATCTAAGTGGTTGATAATTAATAGAAATAACTATAATTTTTATCCAGTTCGATTATTTTACGCATTAAAATCGAAAAGAGAACACATAGAAAGTGACCGTTTATTTATAACCGTCATTGCATTTTGGAAAGTAAGAAATCAATGGTTCAAAAACAGACCTGTGGGGCAAAACGAGATAGCAAAGTGGATTGAGAAACAAGCAAACCAGGTGGAAGGAAAAAAAATACCAATCACTCATTGAGGGCAACAGCGGTGTAAAATTTGGCAAAGAGCGGAGTTGCTGAGCAAGAACTTATCAAAATAACAGGACATGCCAACTCCAAATCTATTGCTAGCTATCTACAGATAGATGAAGAACACCATCAGGCTATCGTTGAAAAAATGCGTGGCAATCTACGTGGAAAATCTACAACCATGCGCACCAGGAGGAGGTTCAAGATCAACTTCAGTTACGGAGAAGACAAATACAAATGTTTACAATATTACTTACAATAATTGTTATATCAACTATAACAATAAATAATATGAATCTTTTTGTATTCTTGAAATTTTCTACGGAATACCATTCGAGCTTTGAAAATTAACCAAATAATTCCAAAAAACGTGTTTTTTGAAAAAACTGCACTCGGTTATTTTTTTCGTTGTTTTAAAAAATTGCCCTCCTCCTTCGGAGTCGGGCAATTTATGCTTTGAAATAACACGTTTTTTTCAGAATTATCGGTAATTTTTAGAGCACTTATGGTATTATATCCGATAATTCAAATTTCTAACCATCCAAACTTAAGTAACAGTAGAGGAATATAATTCCTGTAATTGGTACGTACCGTTCGGACTAGGAGGCGGAGATTTCTGGAAATCCTGATGCCTTACGTCGACGATGAGTCGGTCTGTTTTATTCGGAAAGAACTCTGGGGCAGTTGTGGCGAAAAATATATCACTCTTTGAAGCTATGAGCTGCAACTTCGGCATAGTCATCGTATGAATGAGGTTTCCATTCACTATCAGCCTTATTTCCATTGAGTTTTGAGTGAAGGCGATGACATACGGGAAAGCACACACTGAAAAATTAAAGATAACATGATTTTGTTTGGTCATTTTCTATGTGGATCCGGCCACAGCCGAATTTTATGATTGGTTGGATAGTTTTTTTAAATTAACCTAACTAAGTGTTTATTATATTCTATGTTGTATACGTCTAATATTGGATTCCTCAAGTGAAACATTTTATCAATGAACTCTTGAACTATCTCTATTATATTTTATCACTCCTTCTTAACATGTTATTGTTCGTCTTTTATGACTTATGCTATAAACTGTAGTGTCTGTTGCATCAATGAATAGTATGTTCTTCAACGTATAATGATGGATATTATTCTCGAGGATAACAATTTCGAAACGAGCCGTAGGCGAGTTTCAGAATTATTTGAGAGAATAATAGCGAGCAGAAGACTATATTTTCTCTACGACTATACTATAGTCAGAGTTTTGATGCAATCTAAATATTATTTATGAAAATAATAGATACTTCATTCATTCATTCATTTTGAATTTCAGATTTATTTGATGGGATGATATATCTTCCACAACGACGATGGTACAACGATATTTCTCAGAGAGTTTTGTAAAATGAGCGAGGACATTTTCCGAGAATGAATGAGCCTGGTTCAAGTTTCGCCAATCCATGAACTCTGCGTATGCCGTCGATTATTGTTTTTTTGATTTTTTCGGCAATAAGTTCATAGTTGCTGTTTTCGCCGTTCCCAATAAATCCGGTGGTGCACAGATCTCATTATTCTCACCATCACTGCTTCCCCAATCACAATTATTCATTTTATATTTTAATCGGGACAGATCAAAGTTAAAACTAAGAAATCAAATTATATTTGATGAAAAATATGTCTCATCGAGTTATGAGATCGGTGAAGGTCTACCTTCCACGGTCTCCTCTACTATAAACCTCTCAGTTCCCGTAGATCCTGAAAATTCTGAATCTGTGATTGGTCGAGTGCCGTTGAATAATGAGTTAGGATCCACGGTGTCTTGGAATCATCTTCATTCGTCAATTAATAATAATATGTAATCAATACAGAATACAAATGGGAATTCAAAAAAAATTAGATACCAGCGCAGAGTGGCGAAAATTCAAACCAGACATACGTACATTGTTTGTCTGTTTTCTCAGAAGTTATACACTTTTGTTTGAAGTTTTTCTTGAAATATTTCCATTTGGTATTAGTTTCTAGTTTTTTGGTGTAGTATTATTCATTTCAGGACTCTAGTAAAGTAGTGCATTCAAATCTTAAGACAATATCATTTGCGAAAACTCACTTCGAAGGAGACAAAGTATCTTTTAATTTGCTTGCAAAAAAAAAAGTTTCTGGACAGCTTAGCAAAGTCATCGGGAATTATTGTTATGAATTATTTTGAAGAAATGTCACACATTATTTGTGAATGTTCGAATTGAAAATAAAAGTAACAAAAACAGTTTTTTTCATTTCATCTAAAACAAACAAGATGGTGTGAACATGTGTCCTTATCACCTAAGTATACATATATAGTCACTCTATTTCCATTCTGTATGAATAATCAAAAAATCTAATAGTGTGAGGTCCGGTGACCGACCTGGCCATTCTATCGAACCTCGTCGTCCAATCAATCTACCACAATATTCCTCATCTAGTTAACGTCTTACTGCATCAAGCTAGTGTGCAGGAGCACCACCTTGTTGGAACGTTATTTCCAAGTTGCCGAATTCGTCTAGATTATCTTCCAGAATTTTGAGAATTAACGGCTCAATTGCGTTTGGTAATTTGTTTTTAGCCAACACTCTTTGTACTGTTCTTTTACTGACTTCACAGATAGGCGCAACTTGGGATGTAGAAGAAGTAGGGTTTACTACCATTTCTGCAATTATGTCAATTTTTTGTCATCACTAATTGTTGGTCGACCAGATCGTTTTGCATCTTGAACACTACCTTCCGAAGAAGCTCCCTCAAATAATTCCTCGATATAGGGCGATCGGGGTAGCTCTCAATACAGCTGCTACTTTGTCGGCTTCGGTACGTACCATTTCGCTAATGTGAACACTTAAACGTCTCGTTGAACAAACCGAATAACTCGATTAACAAAACTACCTTGGGACTGATATTTTTTAAAGTATGGCTGGAAGCGGCTAGTCCAAGCATCATAATAGCTGGGCTTAGAGCAACGGGTATATATCCATATGACCCAAATATTGATTTGTTGAAAATATGAACAGGATGTTCATAAAATCAGATGTGGAATCATCTGCGACTGAAAGATAAACATTAGTCACTATCTTCCATCGTCATGATAACTTCTTGTGGGGTATTCATGTTGAAAAGGGTGACATTCTCAATTGGATATTGATAAACATATTTTTCTGTGAATTGAAAAATCCACGATAAAAATGAAGTTATTTTTTTTTGTGAATGTCTAACAGAAAACAACTACTTTCCCGGCTAAAGCCACGCTGGACATTGACTACATCTGATAGATATTCTGAAAAGACCCTAACTCAAAAGAAAAATCTGAAATTGAAAATTTGCATTTTTATTCAGATAGTTATTTGATTTTCTATTCGAGTCTCAATTGAGAACTCATGAAGATGAATGAGGCAAAGAAGAATGTTTTCCAAAAAAGAGTACTCACCAAGAATCATTCGTAACATTGACGCAAGAGAGACATCGCATTCACTAGGTCTTCAATACATTTTTGTCGACGAAAATCTATTTCACGCTTCCACGATCATCAGGAAGACCGGAAGAAATGGGAAACACATTTTCGAAAAGCAATCTCACTTAACTTCATTTTTATCGTGGATTTTTCAATTTACAGAAAAATCTTTTTATCAATATCCAATTGAAAATGTTTCCCTTTTCAACCCAAATATTATTCCGGGTATAGTATTTGCACCGTCCGAATTAACAACCAGGCGAACAGTTGATCATGAACATGTTGAAAATAAAACCCAAGAAAGTTCTGCAACTAAAAAAGCTATAACTACTCCTATTGTTCCTAATGCTACAGACATTTCACTACAAAAGTTCATGGGAAATACCTCATCATCTTAAGAAGAAATATTTTCTGACTAAAGTGATGAAGTGCCAATGTGCAAAAAAAAGTTTCGAAGACATTCTGCCAACGCCTGATATTGTGATATTGAAGATAAAAAGATTACCTCAAGAAAAAAGGATTAAAATTATGAAGCTCAGATAGTCACAAAGGCACTGTTTCAAGTACAAAACGATCAAGGAGCTAAATCAGAAAAAAATTTAAGAGTAGAAAAGAATAAGAAAGTGGCTGAAAAGTGGTAATGCCATTTGTGCAAAGATGATAAAGACAAAGATATGAGTATTCAGTATTCACCTGAAGACGATTGCAGATTCAAGCATTCGAAACGTCGTGGAAATCTTTTGAACCCATTGAGACGATGGACGTCCGGAACGAGAGTAATCAAGGATATGAGACTTTGCACAATGTGCCTCAGATATGTCCATGAGGAATGCGTGAGCCTAACATAAAACGATCTCGAACCAGCATTCTTATGTCCTTCTCTCTCTTGAAATGTAGAAAAATTCAGTCTCTTTTTTTTAATAATAACCGTTTTGATTCAATAGTCAGATTGCCATTTTTGAGATGGTGTTTATAAAAAAAATTAAAAATTCATGCTGCAATTCCTACTTTTAAGTCAACTTTTCCCAAGTTTCATTTTTCTGTGAGGATGTTACTTGGCACTTCCTTGGGACTTATTAGGGCCAATCCGAGGGCCTTGTTAAGGCCAGTGATCCTAAATAAGGCGTTTTACCAATTTTTTTGAAAGTTGTGTTTATTAGATGATTTGAATAATATATTACGTTCTTGTATCCTGACTAAAGTTTAAATGCCCAGGTAGGAATTTGTAGCCCAAAAGAGTAAAATATACAATTTAATGTATTTTTTTCCGAGAGCTAAAATTAAGTGGGCCTTATTAGGCTCACGTATTTCACTCAATACCCAAGGAATTTTTGAACGTGTGCGGCCGGCGATGAGGATAAGACTTGATGCTTGTTTTGCAAGTCGAGGTTCTCATTTTGAGCATCTGATTTGATTATTTTTAATTGATACCTATGCTCTTCCCCGAATAAAATAAAATAACCAGCAGTTTGATAACTTCTTCCACCTAATAGCTAACCAGATTTTCATTCGAAAGTTTGTTCAAATGGCGACGAATATCTGGAAAAAAGTATTTTTCTCATAAATTTTTGAATTTCAATTATGCGTAACCCCCATTTCTAAGCCACTTACTTTGCTTCGATGAAGTTTAGTTATTTCAAATATCAAACTTGGCGAAAAACAGGAGCGTACCGTGAATTTTATCATAAATATCAACCAGATAACCCTCTACTACGCCAATGGTATTAAAATTCAAAATCTAATGCCACGGAAAGAAGCCCCTTGTTACTGCTATCAAACACACCTAGTTTCATCGAAATCGGAGAGAAGACTTTTGAGTAATTCATGAAAAAATATGTCAAGGAATCACCACCTGAAATTAATGACATCATTTAAGATCCCTGTACAGGGTGACAGTGGTCCAGGAGCTCAAGGCAAGCAGCGAGCCCCGGGAGGGAGCGAGTGGCGCGATAGAAAATAAGAAAACTAGTTTTAATAATAATAACAATATACTTTATTGTCATTAAGAATAAATCTTGGGGACAAAGCTTGTGAAAAATAAATATAAATGTAAATATAGAAATATAAAATGTGAATATACACCTACGAAAAAGTGAAGTTAGAACATACACTATAAAGTTCATCGTCGAATTTTGTATCAACATGGTTAATTGAGCAGTTTTGTTTAAAAATATTATCAAAACTTATATAATACACATATAAACATATACATTTTTATAAAATATTACATAAATGAACACACCTATTACACCAAACAAACAGACATTTATATCCAAGCAAGAATATGAACAAAAATCTTATATAACATATATTCAAATATGCACATTTTGTCACGTAAATTTATCATTATAGAACTCTTGCAAATTGTAATGGGGTGTATCAGCCAGAAATGTTTTTACTCTTATTCTGAACTTTATGTTGGTCAAATTTGCCTGTCTTATATCTCAGGGCAAGTTATTGAACATCTTGACCCCATTATAATAAATAGAATCCCTGGCCAAATTTGTTGAAGGAATTGGCAATTTCAACGCGGTGGAACGGGTGTTATAAGAATTGCACGAAGCCTCGAATACGGACATATTTTTGTAAATGAGACAAACCGATTCCAAAATGAACAAAGCAATCCCTGGTAAAATCTTTCCCTCAACGAATTTGTGTCTGCACGAATCACGAGGTTTAATCTTACACATATACCTGATAGCCCGTTTCTGCAGTACTAATACAGCCAGAAGTCCTGATGAATTGCATACTCCCCAAAACTGTATTCCATAACGTAGGTGAGATTCTAAGAGGGCGTAATACACCGTTCTGGCGGTTTTAATTCCCAAATTTATTGAAGTTACTCTCACTGCATAACATCCAGAAGAAATTTTACTTTTAAGATGATTGATATGTTCAATAAATTTGTGCTTATTGTTAATGTGAATACCTAGAAATTTAGTTTGAGTCTCGTTCTTGATCACTAAGTTATCGCCAATTGACAGGTCAACAAGAGCACATCTGAATGATATAATGTTTGTTTTAGTGATATTGAAGGATAACAAATTAGCATCACACCTCTCCTTGATTTTTTTAATATCAGTAGATATTGCATTGTGTAAAATAATTTGAGTTTTTGTTGTTCCACAATATCGTCGTGTCATCAGCGAAAAGAGTGAATTTTCCAGAAATGCTCAAATTTGCAAGGTCATTGACATATAATGAGAATAAAATAGATCCTGAAACTGATCCTTGTGGCACTCCACACATAATATCCTTTTTTTCTGAAATTACTGTTGTTCTTACCATTCGATTCCTTTCTGAAAAGTAAGAATCAAACCATTTGAGCGTCATTTCTCTGCAACCGTAACGGTGCATTTTTCTTAGCAAGATCCTATGATCAACGCAATCGAACGCCTTCGATAGATCACAAAAGACCGCAGCAGCTACATTACCAGAATTCAACTTTGAATAAATATCATAAAGAAATGAAAAGATGGCTGGCATCGTGCGTATTTTTCTTGCTTTGAAAACCAAACTGGCTTTCACTTAAAATATTGTGGCGTCTTAGGAAATTTGTCAGACGTATTTTCACAAGTTTTTCGATAACTTTGTTCATCTGAATCTCCACCTTTGTATAATGTAAGGACGACAGATGTTTTCAGAAAATCAGGAAAAAATCCATTGTGGAATGAGGTGTTGATTAGAGATACAAATGTTTGCAGTGCAGTAATTGGAAGATTTTGGATAATTTTGATCGGGATTCCATCATAACCAGTTGCAATTTTATTCTTTATATTCCTCAAAATTTCTACTAATTCGTTAATATTTGTATCGTACAAAGTTAGGTTATCCAGTTGTACCCAAAACACATGCGGAGAAAAGTCTTTGTCCGAAAGTGAAACAGGCCGCTGTCAGTGCCCGTTAGGTATTTAACCGTGTTTTTCCGTTCATAAGGTAGTTCTGTAGAGATAATTCATGAAAGGGAGGTGTGCGTTATTGAGTTAAACTGAGTTTTGTAGGTATTTTGTTGTAAAATAAACACTACTTCACGTATTGACACTTGTATTAGGTAAAGACAATATACAGCGTAAGAAAACAATGTGTTTTTTTTGACGGTTCCTCAAAACCTAACTTTTTGTTGCTACGTGATAGCCAAGCCAGTAAGGGTTGGAGCATAAGGAGAAAGAGACAAGATAACGTTCAAGTACAATGTGGTAGGTACTGGGTAGCACTTAAACATAAATAGAAACTTGATCGAACATGCCGCCCCCTTGAAAGTGTCCAGCTTTCAACCATATGAAACTGAAGTTAAAGTAAAATAGCAACTTAAATGTTTAAAAAATGAAAATAAATATGAGTTCATATCTTCAACTGCTAGTCCATACTAGTCTCTATCGGTAAAACACATAACTTCACCAAGCCCTTTGAAAATACCCCTTGAAGTCAAAACAGACACTACGCGCACCACACCATCTTCTCCAGGATGCACTTGAACAACTCGACCTAGTTGCCATTTAAGTGGCGGTAGATTGTCACCCTTTGATAACGACCATTGTTCCTGGTTGGATAACATAGTTGGGTGTAGATGCTTGCCATTTGCTCCTCCGTTGAAGTTGACACAAATAGTCCTTGGACCATGAATTCCAAAGTGCTGCATCATTTGAGTCAATTGGTGGTATCTCTTTAGTTTACTCGTTTTCAGTGTGTTCAAGTCCTCTTGAGGCAGGGCCACCAGGGATGACCCAATTAAGAAATGTCCAGGAGTGAGTACATTTAAATCATCGGGATCCTCGGATAAGGGACTAAGAGGACGGGAATTTAAACATGACTCGACCTGTGTTACAACAGTGTTCAATTCGTCATACGTTAAATTATTATTACCGACTACTCGTTTAAGATGATATTTTGCAGATTTAACGGCTGACTCCCATAAGCCGCCGAAGTGTGGAGAATGGGCTGGTATAAAATGCCAAGTAATGGATATTTGAGTGAAGTGTTCTAAAAATGCTGATTGAGTTGATGAATTTTGAAAAAATGTGAAGAATTCTTGTAACTCATTGCGAGCACCCACAAAATTTGTCCCATTATCGGAATATATGTTTTGACAAAGACCACGACGAGCGATAAATCTTTTGAAACAATTCAGGAAAGCTTCTGTAGTCAAATCGCTGACCAGTTCCAGGTGGACTGCTTTGGTGGCAAAAGCAGACAAAAACCATAAATAACCCTTGATTATCTTATGTCCCCTTAATTTGCCTACCTTGATACCGAAAAGGACCAGCATAGTCAACTCCACAGTTGGTGAAAGGCCGACTTAGGAGTTATGCGAGATCTAGGAAGATCTCCCATTAAATGTTTGAAAACTGCAGGCTTGACTCTGAAGCATATTAAACACCCGCGCAAAACATTTCGAATAGTACTTCGCCCAGATAGCGGCCAATATTTCAAACGAATTATAGCAAGTAATGCTTGCGGTCCAGAATGTAGATTTTTGTGATGTTCGTATAAAATAATGAGCTTTGTTAAAATGTGGTTGCTGGGTAACAAAATCGGATGCCTCTGATCGTAAGGAATATCCGCCTTCCGTAAACGACCACCCACCCTAATGAGTCCCTTGTCATCCAAAAATGGATTGAAAGATATAAGTTTGCTAGCACTAGACAATGGTTTGCATTTTTGCAAAGCGTGTATTTCCTTGCTGAAATCTTGGACCTGAGCTAACCGAATCAAAACCGTTAAAGAATTTTGCATTTCTTCGATCGTTAATTGCCCCAAAGATCTTGTTGATGAATTTGATTTGCAATTCTTGATGAATCTTAAGCAAAATGCTGTAAGCCTCTGCAGCCTGTTAAGACTCGAACATCTTTGGAATATATCCGTTGTGATGTGAGAACTAAACGTATGGTGAAGTACTCTACTTTCGGGAATGTTTTCAGGAACCTCATACCTAGAGATTGGCCAGCTTTTCTCGTCGTAGCTCAACCATTTCGGCCCATCCCACCACAAGGTACAAGATTTCAAGGTGCCAGAATCCACCCTCTCGATATAATATCAGCTGGGTTGTCTTGAGACACAACGGCTTCCATTGATGACCTTTAGTTAATCGCTGAATTTCCGCGGTTCGGTTCGCCACGAAAGTTTGCCAAGACATGGCTCCGCGCTCAGCCATGCTAGTACAATGGTAGAATCACTCCAAAATTGAACCGTATCGAATACTACCTGTAAGAGTCTGTACCTCTTGCTAATTTTGCTGTTAGTAAAGCCGCGCAAAGCTCAAGCCTTGGAAGATTTATTGTTTTAACCGGAGCAACCCTTGATTTTGCACAAATCAACCGAACTTGATGACAGTTATTTTGATCTGTCGATCTTATGTAAATTGCTGAGCCATAGGCTCTTTCAGAGGCGTCCGAAAAGCAGTGTAATTGAATTTTACGTGAATGAGGACAAATCGTTTGCCTGGATATTTCTAGTGATTCTAACGGATTTGATTTGTTGTTTGAATTTTAGCCAAGATGTGTGAATATGAAGTGGAAGAGATTCATCCCAACCCACTCTCAATTTCAAATCTCTTGCATAATGAGTTTAGCCCTTATGACAGCAGGACCCACCAACCCTAGAGGGTCAAATATTTGTGAAGTAATAGACAAAATTGTTCGTTTCGTTACTCTTGTTTGTGTCATATCGATTTGTATTTTATATTGTAAAATATCCCGATCCGAATTCCATAATAACCCTAACGCCTTTGTTGTCGTGTCATCTGACAGATAATGCTCAATTTCTGAATTGTCCCTATCACCAACTAAGACCTCAGCTCGATTTGAAATCCATTTCCTCAAAATGAATCCAGCTGTTTTAAGAATGTGACTAACTTGATCTTTGAGAATTTTTGATTTGAAATCCATTTACTGTCTTCGTGCTAACCAAAATCATCCATGTAAAATCGCTAATATTGTTTGACTAGCTATAGGACAAGTTTCAGTATTATCCCAGCCTAGCTGTTGCAAACATTTTACTGCCAAAAATGATGCCGGTGCCGTCCCATACGTGATCGTGTTTAGTTGATAAACTTCAATTGGTTGATCGCAAGAAAATCTCCATAAAATTCTTTGCAAGTCCCTGTGTTCATCCGTGATATTTACCTGGCGGTACATTTTTTCCACATCCCCTGCTAAAACGACTTCATATCTTCGAAAACGCAATAAAATATTAAAAAGATTCTCCTGCAGTTTCGGCCCAATCATCAAAACATTGTTTAAAGATAAACCCGTATCCGTAGTCGCGGAACCATCAAATACTACCCTGTATTTAGTTGTTGATGATGTTTCCTTGAATACTCCGTGGTGAGGTAAATAGTAGATTGGGTGATCAACATCCCGCAATTCACCTAACTCCTCTGATGTTCCGAATTTTGTCATATGACCCAAGTCGATATATTCCCTAATAAATTCATGATATTGGGTTTTCGTTTTTTCATCCCTGTCTAACCGTTTTTCAAGTTGCTGAAATCTTTTTAATGCCGTGTTGAATGAATCTCCCAATTCAGATATATTTTTCACGCAAGGGCAAATGAACAATGAATCTTCCGTTTTCATTTCGTCTTGTTGTTTCTTGAAATTTTTTTTCACATAGCTGCTCTTCCTCAGAAAGAGGTTTTTTCTTATGACATTCCTCTATTTCCAAAATTTCTCGAGTTGCTCTTTGTATTTGTATATTGACTCGATATTAGATGAAAAATTACATGTTATATTATTTTTACCTTACGATTACCCAATACAGGACCTGAAACAACCCAACCCAATTTTGTTTTTGAATAACCGGTTTGTTTGTACCTAATTTCACCTGCCCAACGCAGATTAAATCCCAAAATATCGAAGCGCCTAATAAAATATCTACCTTGTTGGCCTTATCAAATGTGATATCCGCCAATGGAATGTTCTCGGAATGACCAATTTATTCAATTGATATTTATTGATGGGGAAATCTTCCGAAATTTTGTCAATTATTAGAAAGCGTGACTCAAATTTAAAATTGTTAAATTTGGAATGAACGACCGCATCAACTGAATGTGTAATGTTCGTTATACCTTGCCCGATACCCACCACTGGAATGCTGATTTTTTTTGTTGGAAGATGTAACCTTTCCAAAGCTCTCTTGACATAAAATTAGATTGTGACCCTGAATCTAATAACGTTCGACATTCTGCAAGTTACCAGAACTATCAACAATGTATACTAAAGCCGTAGATAACAGAATTTCTGCCGACAATGTGTTTGCAATACACTGGTAGTTTTGAACTGTTTTTGTGTTCCCGCAGATTCTTCCGAAGGACTGACCCCTCCTGAGAACCCGTTACTGTATTCACTAACCTAGATTGTGTTTGTTCACTATGATGTAGCATTGTATTATGTTTCTTTCCGCATTGTTTGTAACCCCTAATGTGCAGCTATCCACTGATGTCCGTATTTTAAGCAATTCCAACAAGCTCTGATTTTTTTTTCCTCATCCCGTCTAGCTGACACTGCTAAATTTTGGAATTTCTTTCATGCAAACAAAAATGATTTTCTTTACAGACGACGCACGGCTTTGTGACCGCCACAAAAGATCTTGACCCATTTTGTCTATGTGATTTACCCTTCCAATCTGCGGTTTTACTGACAGTTTTGTTGGAATCCATTGCCTCCAAAAGTTGACACCTTTTTTCCAAAAACCCTTGAAATTCAATCATAGTAGCGAATTTATTACTGGGAACATTTTTTGCCAATCCTTTTGTGATTGAATCCAGTTTATTTTCTAAAACGTAGATTAAGACAGTGTCCCATGACTCGGTTGGCTGACCTAATGATTTTAAAGACCTAATATCTCTTTCATTACATCTAAAAGCTTTTCAATTGAGCGAATGATTCCTATATATTTGTGGGAAATTATACATGGAATCTATGTGGCTCAAAGCTATTTTTTTGTTCTCGAACCGATCTTTTAATAATTTCCAAGCTTCCACGTAATTTTGTTCTGAGACCTCCAAAGCACGAATTACTTCTGCTGTATCCCCTTTAGCGAGTTTTTAAATAGTAAAATTTTTTGTATTCCCGATAAATTACTATTCGTATGAATCAAAGCATTGAAAGTGTCATGGAATTTAACCATTCCTTGTACGACCCATAAAATGATGGAATTTCCATGATTGGCAATTTAACGTTTCTGTCTCAAGCTGTGTTCTGTGGTCAACGCTTTGACTACCACCTGGATTGTTGTTTAAGGACGAAGTGCTCGCATTGAGTTTAGCTTCCGCCAGAGAAATCAGTTTAAAATAAGTATCTTCAAGATTCTCTCTCTTCGAGTTGCCCCCTGAATTATCCAATTTTTCTATGTCAGTTTGTAAAGCGTCAAACTCAGTCCAACACTCTCTACACTTTTCTAGGCGCGCCGCAACTGATCTAACCTATCCCCTGAAGCCGATGAAACGAACGACTCGAATCTTGTTAGCCGTCCCTTCACAATACCCCGTTTTCGAATTAATTCATTTTTTTCTTCCGCCATTGCAACAATAGGTATTGATATCCCCAAACGCGAATTTATAAAAAAGGAAATAACACAGACAGAGCCAGTTCAATGGATGGAAAGGATTGAGAAGGAGAGGAGAAATGTACTCACTTTACTTATTCCTCTAGCCCTTCCGTGCTTTTGCATTTACTGTTCGCTACTCTGCTTCTACCAGGAATTTCCGACCCAATCGTGCCGTTCACGTACTTGTAGGTGCACGTGGATCGCTGATGTCGCTTGATTCTATGGCCACGTTGTCCCGCCCAACCTTCCTTTTTCCCCCCCTTCCTTCCTTTATCGATCGACTTGCGATCCCCCGATGATGCTTTTTATGGCAGCTGCCCCTTATCGCTCCCACTCGTAGCACGCCGTTATGTTTGAATTACTTGTCTATGTCCCTTGATGATTGTATTCCGACCCAAAAACTGCTTTTGTTACATCCAGGTTCGAAGGACCATGTGCGTTATTGAGTTAAACTGAGTTTTGTAGGTATTTTGTTGTAAAATAAACACTACTTCACGTATTGACACTTGTATTAGGTAAAGACAATATACAGCGTAAGAAAACAATGTGTTTTTTTTGACGGTTCCTCAAAACCTGACTTTTTGTTGCTACGTGATAGCCAAGCCAGTAAGGGTTGGAGCATAAGGAGAAAGAGACAAGATAACGTTCAAGTACAATGTGGTAGGTACTGGGTAGCACTTAAACATAAATAGAAACTTGATCGAACAGGAGGAATATAGAGGGGACTGTTAAAATAAAATGGAAGGAATTTATTGGACACAAAGAAAAGTGCCAATCGTAGACCGTGTTTCGGGCTTTCGGCCCTCATAAGTACAGTGAAGAAGTGATAATTCATATAAGTTCATGAATGAATTAAACGCGAATAACGTTGTGCTCTGGCAGTAAAATTTACCCACCTGAAGCTGAGTTTGTGCTCAGTTAGCGGTGTGGTCGGGATCGTTGAACTGTTGCAATTCTGCCATAAAATTCGGCATAACATATTTTATACACGTGAAGCTCAGCGCCTACCGCCAAAAGTGGGAGTATTTTAGCTTGCCTGGAGAAAAACCAACCCGATATTTTCATTTTTCAACCGACGAAACCAAAAAGTCTAGTCGACGCGTATATTTTAGTGAATAACAATTCATGCCTTAACTTGAAACTAACTATTCACATTATATACTATACAATATATACAAATACAGGGTGATTCAAAAGTACTTTGACAAAATTCAGGAGGTGATTCCTCACAATATTCTAATATGAATTGTCCAAATAAATATATGTCCGGAAACGCTTCGTTAGGGTGTTGAAGTTTTATTTTTATTTTGGTTTTTTTAGTTTCGAAATACCTTAATTAAACGAAAATTGGTATTGAGAGGTTTTTCGAGGTATCGAATTCGAACCCGATGTTATTATTTCTCTTACTAGTAGGGGGCGCCACCTACACGTCTTTTTCTTTTTTGAAGATTCATTACTTTTTTGAGAGTACTTCTAGCATATTTTTCAGTGAAAAAATCAATTCCTCTATCATATCTACGTAAAGAAAGATATCCCTGTTACAAGTCGCTATAAGCAACTGTTTTCTAGATATTTGAACTTGAACATTTCAAGTCGATTATTTGATAATCTATGCGTGTTGAAGTTATTACCATCATTTTGCATTTTTCACAAAAATGCTTAGGAAATGAATTTGACGTTTAAGTAAGTAGTTTTGGTTTTTACTCGTTTGAAATAGTTATTTTTGTATCAAGGGTGCAAAATCTGTATTTGTTGACGTTTAAGTAAGTAGTTTTGATTTTTACTCGTTTAAAATAGTTATTTTGGTATCAAGGGTGCAAAATCTGTATTTGTTTTAATGAAATTTGCAAGAAATATCAACATTTTATTTCAAGAAATTTGAATTTGTAGAATGAAATAAAATAAAGGAAACTAAATTGTATTCAAATAAATTGTTCGAAGTGTCCACCTTCAGCGAAGATACAGGCATTCAGTCTTCTAGTCATTGAATCTCGTACCCGCTCAAAAATTATTGGTGTGTTTCTTATTGTTTCACAGGCGTCTAGAATTCGGTTTCTTAGATCTTCCTCGTTCGCTACTGGAGTTTTATAAACTAGTGACTTCAAATATCCCCAAGAATTAAAATCTAGCGGGTTTTGATCTGGGGACCTTGGTGCCCACGCCTGGTTAGGTTCTTCTACACCCCTACCGTTCCATCGATTTGGATAGACAGTGACCTATCAAGTAATTATCAATTATTGCCGCCTATACATTTACAGAAAATCAATACTGATAATGTCTTTCACTAACTGCGTGCGGATTTTCCAGAGCCCAAACATGGTTGTTATGAAAGTTTGTGATAGCATTTCGGCAGAGGTTTGCCTCGTCCGTGAAGAGTACATATCTTAAACATTGAGGATTTCCAGCCAATTTTTTCAAAAACCACTGACACATAGTAATGCGTTGGGGAAAGTCTCGTTGCAAAAGGGCTTGTACCCTTTGAATACGGAATGGATAAAATTTTTGATCGTGGATAATTCTCCAAACTGTGGACTGAGTAGAATTGCGAGCTTCAGCAAATATTCTTGTACTTGTTTCTGGATTCTCCTCGAGAGCGTTCAAAACAGCTTCTTCCAATTCTGAGGATCAGACTGCTCGTGGTCTTCCAATAATATCAGCTGCCTTCTTAAAGCTACCTGTTTCTGCCAAACGACGGTGGAGACTGGTAAATGTTGGAGCTGAAGGCAGCACTCGATTAGGAAATCGCTCCTGGTAAATACGTCTTGCTTCGCGCGCATTGCCATCCGCAAGGCCATGAACGAAATGCATATCGGCTAAATGAGCATTATTGTTTAAAAAATATTTTTTTTTTAAATTAGTGTTTTAAAACTTACATAAATTTCAACAAAACAACAAAACGTTTAACTGTCACATAATATGTAATTACCAAAACTACTTACTTAAACGTCAAATTCATTTCCTAAGCATTCTTGTGAAAAATAAAATAATGGTAATAACATCAACACGCATCGATTATCAAATAATCGACTAGAAATTTTCCAAATATCTAGAAAACGGTTGCTTATAGCGACTTGTAACAAGGGTAGCTTTTTTACATATATATGATAGAGGTATCGATTTTTTTACTGAAAAATGTGCAGAAGTACCCACAAAAAGTTACGGATCTTCAGAAAAGAAAAAAACTTGTAGGTGGCGCCCCTTACAAGTAAGAGCAATGATAACATCAGGTTCGAATTCGACACCTCAAGAAACTTCTCAATATCAATTTTCGAAAGTTATTTGGAAAAAACTAAAATAAAAATAAAACTTTAACACTCTGTATCTTGGAAACGAAACGTTTTCGGACATACATTTATTTGGACAATTCATATTAGAATATTGTGAGGAATCACCTCCTGAAGTTTGCCAAAGTACTTTTGAATCACCCTGTATACAGAGTGCGAGACGTTCGCGCGTCCCACAGTCCGGAGAGGGCCGAAGCGACTTTTGGGGCGGCGTTTCCACTACCCTAGACGACGCTCCGACCCAAGACGAGCTGCTCCCTTCGAACGAGCGAGGGATGTGCTCCTCCCAGCAGATCTTAGCGCTGTTTTCTCTGAGCTTGAAATGTCGGTCATGTTGTTTTGTGATGAGTATTTCTGGCCTCCTACTTGCGTTTATGTCAGAATTTGGTGTTTTTACGTTATGTGTATTTGCTTTATGTGTTTTTGCTTTGAGTGAATTTCCAGGAAGAGATAAATAAAAAACCTGGTGAGGGGTGTGAAGTGTGTTGTTTTGAGTTGAATTTGTTTTATTTGAGTGCTTTGTTTGTGTGTGTTTTTTTGTGGGTTGTTTGAGTGGTGATTTGAGTAATTTGAGTGGTTTTATTTGAGGCGTTTTTGAATATTTGGGTGTGCTTTGTGTATGGTTATTTGTGTGTGTTTTATTTGTGGGAATTTGTGGGTTCTTTGAGTAATTTGAGTGAGTTTTGAGTGTGCTTTGAGTATGTTTTTGAGTGGTTTTGAGTGTGGCTATTCAGAGTTATTTTTGTGTGGTTTTGAAGTTATTTTTGGTAGTTTGTAGTATTTTTGTGTTTAGTCTTTGTGAGTTCAACTTGCCGTTTCTGCTTCCTGTAACAGCCCCCGGGGCCGTGTGATACGTCCCCACACGTCCCGAGGCGCCGTCACTGTTTGCATTGCGACAAGTTGTTGCAATATTCGTGTCTGTTCCGCCAGGGCATTTTGTACGTCCATTAGTGTCAGTAGTATTTTGCTCATTATCTCCTGCATTTGAATTTGATTCATCGCCAAAATCTGCGTGGTAGGGCCTTTACCCTCGCCCATTCTGGGTTGGGTGTCCGCTTTGTTCGGCTTTGTCTGGTGAATCAACGGTCTTTGCCACATGTTTCTACTGGCACTCTGACCTCCTTGGGGGTGCGCTGGCTTTCTCAGGTTGGTTCGTCCTTCATGTCCTAGTTGGTTTTGTGCTTCTTTTTCTGCGAACTTCTTTATGTAGGCTTCACACTCCCTGTAGTTCGCCGGGAGTTGTTGTGCAAAATTTGCACATTTTGCCGGCTCATCTATGCTTTTGCTGCACGTATGTCCCCACCCCTGACATCTTCTGCATTGGGTTAACGATTGATCAGTTTTTCTAATCTCCCAGTCTATGCATATTGTATTAAGTGTCTTATGGTTTCTTTTCAATGTTGAGAGTGTAATTTCTCCATTAGTTCCAATGAGATTTAGCGGTCTCACTATTTTTCTCATCAGGTATACGTAAGTAACTTCTACGGAATATTCATCATTTAGCCATTTTATGATGTCTTTAGTTGCCGGTTTGGTATCAAGCACTTTCAACACGAAGGCATGTTGTTTTTATGTCCTCTGTGTGAAAGTGTAGAAACCGATATTTCTTTCTTTTATGGGGTTCTTTCTCCTCCCAAAGTCTTCTTCGTCTGGTGTTTATACATGGGTGTTTTCTTGTGTGAATTTTATATTCACAGGTTCTTTACATAACTTGCTTAGTTCTTTGTGCACATCGTTTCCAATGATCGGCTTCCCCTATAGAATGATTGGTGGGGGGTTTGTCTGGTTCATTGGCGGAATTGTGGTCCGATTTTCTATATTTTTCTGCCTGGATGATTTTCGTCCATCTTTAATTGCTTTTTTAAAAATTATCTTATTTTTTTATAGGTATTTCTTTAAACAATTGTCTTCCCTGTTTATTGCGGGATTTTCTCTGCTATATTTTCACGTGAAGCTCAGCGCTTACCGCCCCAAGTGGGAATATTTTAGCATGCCTGGAGAAAAACCACTTTCTGAACTTCCCTCGTAATTCCGATGTCGGAGAAACAACGTACCCCTGCAAACGTTGATTTCTGTTCCGTCATCCGAATCTCACCGCGAATTCCCCAAGAAAACCGTGTTTGCGCCGACCGAGTTGAAACATATTGGTGGCTAGTGTATGACAAGCCTAACGAATGAAGTGTGTTATTGCAATCAAGATAAAAACGCTGATAACCTGGGTATGTACAGAGAATTAAATTATTCCAAAAAGTATACTCCATCAAGTAATATAAGTGCATATTCATTACCAAAGAAAACATCGAAAATAATGTTTATTCGCACTATTCAAAACATACTATAACCCCAAATAATCGAAACGACAAAAGTGAACACCAGTTCTTATCAGCAAAGAGCCCATTTTTACCATCTCCTCGAAATAATATAAAGGAGACCACGTACGCCGGATATGGACGTCACCAATAAATTACTCCTAGAAGAAATTGTCAAAAGTAGTAGGGACCTGAAGGGAACTATAGAAGCCCTTGAAGTCCGAGTCACATTGAAAATAGAAGAGCTGAACTACAGACTGAAAGGAGTTGAAAGAGAAAACCAAGAATTACTCTCTAGAATTGAGTTTTTAGAGAGATCAGCGAAGAAGAACAACTTGAAGTTACAAGCTATAATTAACGAGGAAATTATTGTTATAAATGCACTCTACAGATCACCGTCAAACCGACAAATTGAACCCTTCTTAGAAGAACTGAGCAATATAATGAATAACCAATCAAAAAAATTAACTTAATATAGATTTAATCGAAACTACAGAAGATTCCCCAAACATACCTGAACACACTAGAAGAACATGGATACATCTCAGCAATAAATACACCTACTAGACCAGATTCAGGTACTTGTCTGGACCACATATTCATTAATTCAAAAAGTGAAAACATTGACTCATTAATTCCAATGACAATAGAAACCTGTATTACAGACCATTACACTACATTTCTACAAATAATATTTACAAATGAACACACAAAAACGAGAGGACCAAAGCACTTAATTCTTTGAACAAATAAACGAAAAAGCACTGTTGAAAAATATGGAACATATAGATTGGGAAAAATTCTATGGAATTGACGATTTGGATAGATCCGTATCTAAATTTATCGAAATAATCGACGACGCTATATATAGATCCACAACAAAGGTAAGGATAAAAAACAGAGACATTAAAAGGAAAAAATGGGTAACCGAATCATTGCTAAGATCTATAGATAAAAAAAATGAAATGTTTCATGAATTGAAAAAAAATCCTGAGAATACAACACCTACAAAAAAGTACTTGAAAAATTAATTAAAGAAAGTAAAGCGAGTTATTACAAATGTAAAATAGAAGAAAAGACCAGCTCAAAACAAATGTGGGAAGTAGTTAACGAATTAACAACACCCAAAAGATCCAGTGGAATAGCATCAATACAAACCGAGAACGGAAATATTACCCATGATCCAAAAGAAATTTCTGAAGAATTCAATTCTTTTTTCACCAACATTGGAAATAAATTAGCAAATACAATTGAACAACATACAAACTATAAAGAAATAAGGAATAAATCGGCCAGCACACTATTCCTCTTTCCAAGTGACCCGAGCGAGGTAATGAGTGCTATCTCACAATTAACAAACAAAAAATCGCCAGGACCAGACGGTTGCAAATCAGAGACGCTGAAAATAATTTCAAAATATATAGCTGAACCACTAACATGCATAATTAATAAATCATTTTCAAGGGGGTACTTTCCTGTTGCATTCAAACTATCCACTGTCATACCTGTCTACAAAAATGGTGACAAAAAGTCTCAAATCATAGACCAGTCGCTCTTATCTCTAACCTCAGCAAGATCCTAGAAAAGATAATCAAAAGAAGACTCAGCAGTTTTCTAAATAAAAAGAAATTACTATCAGAAGCACAATATGGCTTTAGAGAAAGAAAGTCCACAGAAGCCATAGATAATAAAAAGCCGTCCATGGCAATTTTCCTAGATCTAATAAAGGCTTTCGATACCTTTTCAAGTCATATCTAACCGGCAGAGAACAACAAACAAAAATCAAGACCATAGTCAGTAGAAAACGGATAATAGTATGCGGTGTACCCCAAGGAACGGTTTGGGACCTCTACTTTTTAATGTTTATTTGAATATTCTATTCTCTGCAGACACACAAGGTAGCATAACCAGCTTCGCAGATGATACTGTTATATATTACGAAGATGACAACTGGAGTGACCTGAAAAATAAAGCTGAAAACGATCTTATCCAAATAAAAAAGTGGTTTGATAACAAGAAACTATCTATTAATGCCGGAAAAACTCTTCACCTACCCTTTTGTAGTCTGTCCGCAAATCTCCCAAGATTAAAAAAAAATTCAATAGGAGATGACTTTGAGATCTTACAACCAAAGAGCGTCAAATACTTGGGAATAATGATAGACAGTCACCTTAGATGGGACGTCCACGTAGATTATCTACTCAAAAAACTCCGAAGAGTACTTTTTAAGTACAAACAAGTGTCATCTATACTAGACCCTAAACAGAAAAAAATCCTTTACCATAGCCTAACCGAATCTCACTTGAAGTACGGCATCATCGGATGGGGCGGTGTATACAAAACATGCTTAAAACCTTTAGAAATTATTCAAAGGAGATTTAAAAAAATAATATTCAACAAAAATAACCGCTACCCGACCGAAGCACTATACAAACTGGCAAATGTTTTCGATCTAAGAGAGAGAGATATTTCCTCAAACTAGCGACAACACAGTACTCACACTCAATAGAGCTGATCACTCACTTCCACAAATATGAGACACGAAAAAGGAACAAATTCATTTTCCCGCTTATGAATAAGTCAATTGGACAATGCAGCTATCAGTATCTGGGACCAAAAGCCTTTAACAGTATTCCAGAAAAAATAAAAAACGAACCAACAATTCATCGTTTTAAAAAGTCCCCCTTAAAATTTTTATTTATGATTCACCACCGCTTTATATTTGCTCAGTTCTTGGAATTTGAAATTTGAAGATTTTTCTTCTATTCTTGTTCTTTAATTTTCTAATATACCAATCTCACAGTTTACATACCAATCTTACTTTTATTTTATTGTTATATTTATATGCTACTATAGGCTTTAACTTAACTTAACTATATTTATATGTAATTTTATATTATCGAATCGTATTTCATACTACTCAGATCTACCTGTATTTTATAATGTATTATATATACTTACTAACGCTCATGTCAACCAATGAAACCTGAATACAGATGCATGTATATCTCGATATATATGCATCTCGTAGGTATTGCCTATTTATTCATTATGTGAGTGTGAATGAATCATTTATTATTATTATTATATTATTATACAACTGTCTGTAGTTTTTATGCGAGGGTGTTACTACCGCAACCGAGATCCGTCCTGTAGCTTTCAACATTAGCTAGTTATTCAATGCTGCTGAACCGTTTTTCATTCAAGTTTGCACAAATCACTGTGAAACACTGAAATCATCATAAAAGTTTGAATAAAACTGTGAATTGCGATTTGAATTTCTGTGCAGCTACCTTTTTCATTTCATGTACAAAGAAGGTAAAATCGGTTGGTTGGTGTACCAAGTGTTGAGTTGATAAGAAGACAACTCTTTCTGTCCGTCTGGTATTTTTATCGAGTGATAGCAATCGGTGTTCAGGGGACCAAATACTGTAATCAAAGCCTGCAGTCATTTGAGTCTTTAACGCGTGTCAAAAATAACAGACTCCTGGATACCGTCTGTATCTCCACCTTTTGCTACCTTAGTAAGTAGAGTAAACCACAATAAAATCTGGCGCCCAAAGTTCAAGGTTGAGGTTGGAAAATATTCCTAACATAGTACCTTGGAGTCATGGGTAACGTCCGCCCCTAGAAAAACACGTCACACAGTGAACACCTGTGACATACCAGGACCTTAATAAGACCGATTTTTGAAACTTCGTTTTGCATCTTTCATATTGGTGATGTTTCATAAGATAACGAGTTCTACGTCCTTCAAGAAATAAAAACCCTGTATAGTTTATTGTACCATAGTTTCGGGTGACTTTGGCTCACTTTAAAAATACAAAGAATGTCTACGATGAATTTGGAAAAATAAATTGGCATATACCAAAATATTGATCTTTGATCATTCTTTCAAATTAGCTATCTCAAATTGTTATTGAGACTTTGTATGTGGATATATATATATACATATATATATATATATATATTTATATATATATATATATTTATATATATATATATATTTATATATATACATATATATATATATATTATATAGAGCGTTCGACTAGAAATTGAAAGATCCCAGGTTCGATTCCTGGCCGATATCACATTTTTATTTTTCAGTTCTATTTCTCATTTTTTCGTCTGAATGCCACAAACATTTTCTACGATATTTAATTACAGACGCCATCCACCACCACTTATTGATTTTAATGCAACGTATGACCTCTAATTCTTGTTGATACTCACCGATGTCTGTAGGTACTGAATTCCAGTGGAAATCGAAGTTGTTAGAAGAGGGAGTTGCTCCATTTATTTTTTGGAAATGACACGTATCTAGAAAAATAAAACAACAGTTGCAAGACCGAGTGACGATGATAAAATAGTATGAAAAATTCTTGATGTTCGTTTCATTATAACTACATCGTGGGCTTCAATATTCTTCAGAATACCAAAAAAGTACATGATGAGAAAATTTCGTAGTTGTTCAGTATTTTTCAAATAGAATATATGTATGAAGTTTGACAATTCAGTTACAAAACATCCAGTAAGCAAGCACTAAAAAAGAAGAAGCACTAGCTAATATTTATTGCAGGTTCCTGAAGTGAACATCAAGCAAGAAGTTACCACTAGTGCGTTGGGTTGGTTAAAAAAATCATAAGAATATTGGTATTCTGGCTTCGAGCACGAAATTTGGCATACATGGTGACATATATATGGGAAACAAAAAACCATCGAGAAAGTTCAGAATGATTAAATATAGAACGTGACAAGGCAAACATTTTCATTACGAATATTTTTTTAATCAAATTACAACAGTTTGGCTAATAGTACAAGTACTGTTGTGAATATATTTGTATATATATATATATATATATATACACTAGCGGACCCGACAGACGTTGTCCTGTCCAATTTCTATGTTCCCTAAAATGTTTTTCCCGAAAACTCTATGTTTTCCTTTATGTTGTTCCATCTAGATTATGCTTTTGACTCCTTCCGCTTCCTATTGTCCCGTTATTTCGTTTTCCCGTTATCCCATTTTCCTGTTACCCCTTTCTTTCTTTATCCCGTTATCCGGTTTTCCCGTTATCCTGTCATCCCGTTATCCCGTTTTTTCGTTATCCCGTTATTCCCGTTATCCCCTATCCCGTTATTCTATTATCCCGTTATCCCGTTTTCCTGTTATCCCATTTTTTCTTCATCCCGTTATTCTGTTTTCCTGTTATTCCCATATCTTGTCATCCCGTTATCCCGTTTTCCGTTTTTTCGTTATCCCGTTTCCTTTCCTTCCGTTATTTCGTTATCCCGTTTTCCTGTACCCTTTTTTCTTATCCTATCGTTTTCCTTATCCCTACTGTCATCCTTACCCGTTTTCCGTTTTTTCGTTATCATGTTATTCCCGTTATCCCGTTTTCCTGTTATCCCGTTTTTTCTATTAAATAAAAAAAAAAAAAAAAAAATAGGGGTTGATCGTAGAAGGGTGAGAATTAAGAGTGATATGAATTTTTCAATTCTTAGTCATGACAAAATAAAAATAAAAATCTTGCCAAAAAAATAGGGGTTGATTGTAGAAGGGTGAAAATTTGGGGTTGTATGTATTTTTGAATGCTCATAAAAAAATACAAACAAATTTTTTTTTCTGAAAAATAAAAAATAAAATTAAGGGGTGGACCACCCTTAACAGTTAGGGGGATGATTTGTGAATCTAATCCATCCAGGGCGCCACCCAAACGCATACAAAAACACTCATTCAATCGTTCCAGCCGTTTATGATACCGACTACAGCGCCATCTGCCGGGCTGATTTGTGAATCTAAACCATCCAGGGCGCCACACAAATGCATACAAAAAAAATTCATTCAAATCGGTCCAGCCGTTTAGGAGGAGTTCAGTGCCACACACGTTCACTAGAATTATATATATATATATATATATATATATATATATATATATATATATATATGTATATATATATATATATATAAAGATATACCTATTATTAAGATTTAATTTATTTTCTCCAAAATTTCTGAAGGAAAACATTTGAAACTTGGTACACTAATCGAGGTTTATCAACGTGCTAATTTGTGTCATATGTTCCTTCATATTTTCTTGGGACAAGTGAATGGACAAATGAGCATTTGACATCAGGTCGGCTCATCGATACTCAACCTTGAAGTCTTAACATGCCATGTGCCTGAAACTGGAGGTTTCTGAGATAATTGAAAAAAACTGAAGATATCTCCTTAGTGGAGACATAATGCAATAATCGCCTAATGCTAATTTCTCACAACATATCGGAATATGTGTCAACCTCCTGAACATTTTTTAATTTTGGGAGAATCGGAAACATAGTACGAGTGAGTCAGAATGAGACCGATAACTCCATTTTTTCATTCATCATATTATTTGATCGAATCGATGTCGTGGATTCACTGATATGTTACCATACTTTCTTGCATATGATTGTTTTGACAGATCAACTGACAAACAAACCCAACCTCAAATTCATAATTCTCCACTTAGATAAGAGTTATGGTCTTAAATAATTTTTCCAAAAACCTGAAGATAAGTACTCTTAATTTGTTGAAGTTTATGTTGGAGTATCATTATCAAAGCCATTGCTGATGGAACTATCTAGGAAAATATTATCCAATCAACATGTTTTTGATGAAGAAAAACAATTATCGTGTATTAATATCTGCTTGAATGATTTCTTTCGATTCGTGATAACTAGTTGCAAAGTCTAGCCTTTCATGCTAGTTTGTGGTAGGCTGTTCAGTACACCACTGATCAACGCATAAAACATACACGAAATTTGGAATTAAAAATAAACGTAGCCTTTTTTCATTGTTCCCGGTAGAAACACACTGATATATCGATACTTACATTTGATATAATTGACAGTAACCCAAAACAGTTTGTATTATTGTTAAGTCATCTGTCATCATTTCAGTAGTGAACATCGTTTAAAAATGGATTATTCATTTGGAGAATATACAGATATGCATTTCGTTTATGGTGAAACAGGGGGAAATGCCAGAGCCACTGCTGAATTATATCAACATAGATATCCAAACAGACATCCTCCACATTTCACTATTTTTATAGCTGTGCATCAACGATTGAAGGGAACGGGGTCCTTTAAATTCAGTAAACACCATTGTGGTGCAAAAAGAACAAGAAGAGATAATGTTACGGAAGATCCTTCTACCACCACTCGGGCTATTTCGTATAGGTTACAAGTGTCACAATCAACAGTAAGTCTGGTAGCACGTGAACAACTATTGTATCCATTTCGCTTACAGAAGGTGATGGCCCTAGATGCTGGTGATGACGACTTTCTAGATATGTTCTATTCACGGATGAGGCATGTTTCACAAGATATGAATATTTCAATAGTAGGAACGAGGCTTGTAGCTCAGTGGCACGAGCGTTGATCTTGTGTCCATTATTTCCACCCGGCACGGGTTCCCGTAGCTGGTGAAAATTTTTTTTAAGCCCTAAGAGTGGTTTCGGATTCCTCTATAAAAGGTAAGGCCCCCGTGATCTTAACTCGTACAAGTTTTCATTAACTTCTGAGGTTTGGTCAAACAACTAAGGAAGCGGTTAAAAACAATTTTCACAGCCATTTAATGGATGAACAAAATCCGCATGGAATATTTCGAAAAGGCTAGCAACAAAAGTTTTCAGTGAATATTTGGGTCCCCGTTTGAATGAGCAGAACTACCAAGTGTTTCTTGAACATGTTTTACTTGGGCTACTTGAAGACATACCTCTATTGGTTCGTCAAAGGATGTGGTATCAATATGACGGAGCACCGGCCCATTTCCAACGAATCGTTCGTCACTTTCTTGATCAAACCTTCCATGATCGGTGGATAGGTAGACGTGGTCCCATACATTGGCCTACACGTTCTCCAGATTTAACTTCACTAGAATTTTTTATGGGGATACCTTGAATCGCTAGTATATGAAACACTTGCAGAATCTGTGGAAGATTCAACGGCAAGAATTTTAGCAGCATGTACGTTTATACAGGATATACCAGGAATATTCAAGCGTGTGACAGTCGATGATACGGAGATGCCAATAATGTATTGAACATTTGCTTAAATGCCTTGTTTGTTTCTATGTAGTGTACCCACTAAACCGTTTCTATCATTTGAGTAGTTATTAATAAACAATAAATGTTTTTCTTCATCAAAAACATTGGATAATATTTTCCTAGATAATTCAATCAGAAATGGCTTTGATAATGATACTCCAATATAAACTTCAACAAATTGAGAGTACTTATCTTCAGTTTTTCCCAAAAGTTATTTCAGACCTTTACTGTTATCTAAGTGGAGTATTATGAATTTTAGAATGGGTTTGTTTGTCAGTTGATTTGTCAAAACAATCATATGCAAGAAAGTATGGTAACATATCAGTGAATCCGCGACATTGATTCAATCAAATAATATGATGAATGAAAAAATCTCATTTGTTGAAAATATAAACAGGATGTTCATAAAATCAGATATGGAATCATCTGCGATTGATATGAAATTATTTTTTGTGAATGTCTAACAGAAAACAACTACTTCCCCGGCTAAAGCCACGCTGGACATTGAACTACATCTGATAGATATTCTGAGAAGGCCCTAACTCAAAAGAAAAAATCTGAAATTGAAAATTTGCATTTTCATTCAGATAGTTATTTGATTTTCTATTCCAGTCTTGATTAAGAACTCATAAAGATGAATGAGGCAATGAAGAATGTTTTCCAAAAGAGAGTACTCACCAGAAATCATTCGTAACATTGACGCAGGAGAGACATCGCTTTCACTAGGTCTTCAATACATTTTTGTCGACGAAAATCTATTTCACGCTTCCACGATCATCAGGAAGACCGGAAGAAATGGGAAACACATTTTCAAGAAGCAATCTCACTTTGCAAATATGGAAAAAGTTAGAATCATTTCTTTTGGAGAGACACTTTGAAATTAGTGTTTTCTGACATTAAAACCTGTCATGGGGTATATATTCAATTGAGAATGTTTCCCTTTTCAACAGAAAAAATCTCATTCTGACTCACCCTTACTATGTTTCCGATTCTCCCAACATTAGAAAATGTTCAGGAGGTTGATACATATTTGTAAGGAATTAGCATTATGCGATTATTGTACATAAAAAATTATGTCTCTACTAAGGACATATCTTCAGTTTTTCTCAATTATCTCAGAAACCTCCACTTTTAGGCACATGGAATGATTTGTCCATTTCGTTGTTTCGAGAAAATATGAAGGAACATATGACCACATACCATCGTAACTACGCCACTGGTTTACGAAAATAAAAAATTATAACTTCGAATTAGCACGTTGATAAACCCTGATTGGTGTACCAAGTTTGGAATTTTGGAGAAAGCAAATTAAATCTTAATTTTTTTCGTACTTTCGACAGCCTGTATCTCAGAGGGGATGCATTTCAGGACATACCTTGATGGCATGTTTTCACCTCGAAATGAGGTGAGGAATCTGTAGTCGGAGTTTGTCGGTCGTGGTTTTATTTGCTGACTAGATAGGAATTAAGTGATTGGCATTTGGGTTATCGAAAGCTTGGACTCTGTGTAAAAGAGAACACTTATTGGCCTACTGCATAACCCAAAGACCAATCACCGAATTAATATATATATATATATATATATATATATACTAATAACAATCAAATCGGACAAACGAATGTCGCAACATTTTTTGCTCATGAGAATCATCCATATCCACCTGCAATAAGTGAGTTCGGAAGACTCCGAAAAGCAGCAAAGAAATCTGATATCATAGCCTATCCATCAGCTGCAAGTCAAAGTGTAGAAGAAGAAAGACAGGGGTCAGTACTGCCCAGTGAATTTAATCGTTCCGATTCTACTGAAATTTACTGGCAATGTTTTCGTGCTACTTTTAAAGAAACCTCGTTAGAGGCTAAAATTTTACTGGTGCTTCTGTTACAGAAAAGGTCATGTAGTCTCAGTATTCTCTTCCCAAATTGAAAAAACGTAGGTTATGTTATGATTTAAAATCAAAACGCTATCAACAGTGACGGGACATAATGTAAAATCAATTAATCATTGCAAAATTAATATTCTCATCTACAAATACAGCAGAATAATTATTCAAGTTGTATTGGAAGATTTCACCATGAAAACAATAGGTTATGTTCTGTATTTATTTTTCCCATACTGGCCCAAATCGTTCCGAAAATAATTAGAAGTTTAAGTTCACTACCACTGTGAGCGTTCCGAAATTGCTTAATGTGGCCAGTTTTCCAGCAATATCAGAATAGGAGCAAAGCCCAAAACCAGGTTGCATGTTGTTCGGCTGTGCTTATCAATGGTGCTGCCTCAGTTCATTCATTGGGTACAAAAACATCGAATATATTCTCTGAATATTGCACGAGAATTTTTTTATTTTCTATAGACTTTAGTATCCGAAAAATTGAGTGGGTCGAGAGGGTCTTTGATAGGTATTTTCCTGGTAGCCTGAAAGCGACACACGACTGAAAAGAGGGCCTGAAAAAGAGATGGTTGTTAGACCAACCACACCTCTGCCAAAAGTCTTCAGTAAATTCTTGCAGAGTGATAACAATAAAAAAACAGCTCAATCAAAATAAAATCACTCTAAACTAATGGAAATTCAATGATGAAGAATCGGTAACATCTGTAGGCCTCTTGGTAGTGATAGTCTCGCCCCATGTTCACATGACGAAGCAGATACTAGTCTTCTCGTTCACGTGAGAAGTGCAGTATTATCGGGCCATAAAAACATTTTTAACGGTCGAAACCAAAAAGGAGGAGGTTCTCTAGTCGACGCGTATATTTTTTTTTATTTATGACTATGCATAACTTTTTACTGAGATGTCCGATTCCGACAATTCTTTTTTCAGTATATAGAATGAACTTTGAGGTTGGTCCCATTTGAATTTGAGAATTTAAATCCACCCCTAAGGGTAGGAAAATGAAAAATATTGATCACTCACCCTCTAAATTCTGGTCCCTTAACCGATTCTATCAGGCATAACTTTGTACTGGCTTCTTCGATTTGAATGATTGTTTTTTTATTAGATAGGGTATACCTCATAGTTGATGATATTTGAATTTCGTATGGAATTATCCACCCTTACGGGTAGAAAAATAGGGGATAATTTATTGACTAGTGAACATTGGCACACATATGTAGTTGACAATGACAGATCGCTATTGTCATTATTTTTGTTGTCCTATATCCGTCACCATCATTATATTCCATGAGAGGATGGAATTATATACAGAGTAATGAAATAAACTAACCAGAACAACAAAAATAATTTATATTACAACAAATAGTAAAAGCAGATAATCATATTATTTAACTGGTAATAGTTGAAGTAAGGTGGGTAAGTGAGTATTTTGGAAGTAATAAAAAAACAAGTAGGTAATAATTAGTGAATTTCAGCCATAAAAAAATTGAAAATGAAAACTTTTTACCAAAAAATTAAACCGACGAAATACGGAACTAAAAAGTAAAAAATAATATAAACCTTTATAGTCTCAATAACTAAGCTCCTAAACTAATGTAAGTAACTAATTTTGAGTCGACGCCAAACGAACAATCAACGAAGATCATTAAATTACTTCAAAAAAATTATAAAAATGTCACCGCGCAACTCGATGCCATCATTTCACGCCTTACCTAATTTATTTGCTTGTTTGTTTGGCGCCGACTCAAAATTAGTTACTCACATTAGTTTAGGAGCTGACTTATTGAGACTAAGAAGGTTTATTTAATTTTTCACTTTTCAGTTCCGTATTTCGTCGGTTCAATTTTTTGTTAAAACGTTTTTGATAAGTACAGTGGATTCAGATGTCATTGTTATCGCTGCTGCTAGCTTCGACGAACTGAAGCAAATGGGTATGCTAGATCTTTGGATTTGGAAAAAAATCATAGAAATATAATAAACACTATATTTCTATGAAAAAACCAGACGCTATTTCACACTATCAGTGATGGGAGGAATATCTGTTGAAATATGTGCTGCACTACCGTTTCTGCATGCATATACAGGATGTGATACGGTATCCTTGTGTCATGCTGTTGGTAAAACGAAAGCTTGGAATGTGTGGAAGGAGATGCAAGGAATATGGACAGTGTTCCCAATAAACAATATTCCTGATACTGTAGTTTGGTTTAATTCTTCTAATGATGGTTTTTGTGGCCAATGTCAGCCTAACAGTAGCCATTTGAAAAATTTCTCAAGAAAACGAGAAAGATCCAATTAAAATATTCCAGTTGTTGGCTATATAATTCGTCTAACAAAAAAATGTTTCAGATAAATGTCCGCCTTATAAGGTTCCATAATTCAAAATTTCGTACTTTTTCGATATTTTGTACCGTTCTTAAGATATTAGCGAAAATCTAGTTTTCGGCTACCATTTTCCAAAATGGTGGCCGAAATATTTCATACACAGCTTGTGTCTCGATGGTTTTTTGTTTTCCATACATTAATCAGCATGTGGTAGCCTGAATAGCAATATACTTGTGCTAACATAACGCACTATACGTCAAAAGTATTCCATCGCAAAATGTCACAATAACTACTGTATGACGTAGCGTGTTGATTTTAAACTAATGAATACAGATACAAACAATATGATTCAATATTCAAAAACGGACAAAAGGCAAATATTATTGACTATCGCTCAATAACTAAACTGTCTACAATTCCAAAATTATTCGAACTATTTATCTCCAGATTTTTAACATGACCCTGCAAGAACTTAATAGCCAATGAACAGCACGGGTTCAGACCAGAAAAGTCAACTTTGACTAATTTGCTATTATATCATAATTATATTGTAAGCGCTCTGAAAGCTGGAAATCAAATCAATTCCGTTATGCAGACTTCTCAAAAGCTCGTGAATCACGAATTTGGTATTCGTAAATTGGAATTACTTCATTTTTCACCGTTGTTATTAGCTTGGTTGAATAGCTAATTTGCTACGAGGCATCCGTAAATTGGACGCTAAGAATTTAGTTAATCCCTTTTGTGGCACATACACCTGTTAGGGGTGCCATAAATTGGACGCTAGTATTTCTGACCTGCACAAATTCGTCGCTGCTTACTGTTACCTGAGTATCAAATGTTAACTCCCAAAAATATTGAATAACAAAATATTTCAATGTTTTCAAGTTTAATTTCCTTATTCATTTACTTATTTCCAAATCTACTTATTTAGCATACATGTGAGCTACACATTTCAAAAAATGAAATTTCCCTGAATTATGAAGTTTTATTTAGTACATAAAAGTTCCGTACGCTTACGTACTGCAGGCTCCCGAATTTTCACTTGATTATAATAATTTTTAGGAATCATTATAAACTTATTCGATCAATAAAATAGAACTTTTCAGGTTTGTTCTCAAATGCTAGTAAATAATTTAAAAAACTAGTTTTCACTATGATACTCACGATTATAACACAGAAGCAACTGTATTTCTTGGTCCTCATACAGATCAAGGGCAGCGACAAGATGAGCCTTGTTACTCTCTACAGTATGTAAATGTTGAGCATGTCCCGTCCTACCGTTTACGATGTCCCAGTGATTTTTGTATCCAACACATACAAGAGTGTCTCCGTGTGTGGGTGAGTTTGGGCTCCAGCCGCTGTCGAGGATGGTCACCATCGTTGGCGTTTCGTTGAGATTGAGTTCCTTCAATGGACGATAACGAAATTGAAGAAATAAAATTGTGGTGTTTCCAGAGGGTGTCTACGTTTACATATGTTAGTGGAATAATGTGTTTATAGTATTTGTGGCACACCTCACAACTATGGTATACTCACGCTTACACCACAATTATTTTCGTTATTTTTACATTATTCAGCCGAATCGATTGATACCTAGTTTGTATTTTCAGTGAAAAAGGTTTCCGTCTTCACCTCTCACACATGTTACACCACATACCAAAATGAGTTGGTGTTTTGAGCCCACCCTATATAAGCTCTTTATGGCAATTTTTCTCTCATCTCTCATTATTTCAGTAACAATTTTTATGTAGTCCCAGGAGGATCAATGTTGTACCTAATAGTACATTTCGACAAAAAACTGCAGATTATTCGAAAAAAAGAAATCTGGCTTGTCACGAATGTTGTGTTGGCCAAATTAACATATTCAACACTAAATTCCAAAGCACAACTATGAAGTTCATTGACAAAAAGTCAATATTGAGACATTCTTCAAAACGACAATTAGTAGGAAAAAGACAAATCAAGGATAAAAAAAATAATGAGTTTATATATATATATATATATATATATATATATATATATATATATATAAATATGAAAGAGAGGAATATCGAGGGTACTGTTAAAAACAAAATGGAAGGAATTTAATGGACATAGCCCTCAGAGAAAAGTGTTAACCGTAGACACATGTTTCGGGCTCTCGGCCCTCATCAGTACGGTGGAGAAGTGCAAGGATGAACAACACTTGGAAGAAAACGACAAATCAACGGAGCCAACAAACAGAAGCCAGCCGCTCATTTGTGGTTTCGGTCAGCAGACCCTGCATTCCAGGGCAACAACCAACAACACCACGGAGGCAGCTATAGCTACCTGCGTGACATCCGAGTCCGGGAATATTAATATGAAAGAGAGGAATATCGGGGGGACTGTTAAAAACAAAATGTCACGCAGGTAGCTATAGCTGCCTCCGTGGTGATGTTGGTTGTTGCCCTGGAATGCGGGTCTGCTGACCGAAACCACAAATACGGCTGCTTCTTTGTTGACTCAGTTGATTTGTCGTTTTCTAAGTTTGTTTATCCCACTCTCCACGTACTGATGAGCTAGCCGAAACGCAGGTCAACCTCTTTCTCTGAGTGCTATGTCCATTGAATTCCTTCCATTTTGTTTTCAACAGTCCCCTCGATATTCCTCTGTTTCATATTTATATTCCCGGACTCGGATGTCACGCAGGTATCTATAGCTGCCATATATGTATATATATAAATATATATATATATATATATATATATATATATATATAGATAACTAACTGGTACCCGCGACTTCGCCCGCATGGAATTTGTATTTTTTCCTGTGTTTTTCGTTGTGATGTTCCATATAGCTTTGCCCGCTTCTCTTTATACCGTTTCCCGTTATCACGTTGTCTCGTTTGGGTGGCATAATTGATTTGTCAGCGAAAGTAGTGCTTTGTAGTAGTAGTACTTTTCGCCTATTTGAGAATTTTCAAATGAATCGTGTTCAACGATTTATTTATTTGTAATAAAAAGCAAAATCACCAATTTTCATGACCCTAACTTCAAAACTAATGGAACCGCCATACAAATTTTCACTCTCCATATCACTCCTTCAGGGGTTGGATTTATAAAAACTCCAAGACACATATTTCTTTATTTGTAACGAAAACCTCAAATACCTATGATTATGACGATCAACTAACGGAACCCTCACACAAACTTTCACTCTCCATTTGATATCCTTAAGGGATTAAATTTATAAAAACACTGAAACATGTATTTCTTTATTTGTACCACAGACCTCAGACAGACAGACAATTTTCATGACCCCAACTTAAAAACTAATAGAACCCTCACACAAGTTTTCACCACCCATTCCACCCCTTTGGGGATATCATTTCTAAAAACACCGAAACACGTATTTCTTTAACTGTTACAAATACCTCATATACCAATCTCCGTGACCCAATTAAAACAAAAAAACCCAACCCCTTTGATCCCCATTGAACCCCCGTTTCACTACTTTCTTGGTATAATTTCCAAAAACATAGAAAGAAATATTCATTTATTTGTAACAAAGAACTCAAATAAATACCCATTTTCATGACCGCAACTCAAAAACTAATAGGCTAAGAGCGGGCTGCAGAAAACCTTTCCAATCGAGTAACAGAATGAAATGTTTTTAAAATGTTAGTACTCACAGCAAACATAAGAAAAATCATTGACTGCCTGGGCAAAAGTTGTGCATAAGATTTTTATGGCCTTTTTTCGGAAAAAGCAACTATACCAATGTATCAAAAGATTGGTAATACTTTCAAAATAAAGTATTTTCTGAGTTGGTTGAGCGGTCTAAGGCGCCAGATTTAAACATCCACAACCTCGCAAGTGGTCCGAATTGTCCAAGGAGTGAAGGAATCCTTCAACAAGGGGCAAAATACAGTAATGGTCCTGCTGGACATGAAGAAAGCATCAAACACAGTATGGACAGGAAGGTTTATCACAAAAATAGTGACGGCAAACATGCAAAAGCCTTGATTTCTATCTCCATCAGCGGGCGTGAAAACACAAATTCTGGAGTGTATTTGGTCGGAGCAGGTGTCCCACCTAGTCTAAGAGCCAGTGGCTGGCTACCTGTATGTAATTGACCAGACCTGGATTTTTGTACAGGGAGTCTCAACCTAACCTACATGGAGTGGGGACACAATAAGCCCAGCGCGGCTGGAGCTCAGGTATCAAAAATTGACGAATTTCAAATATATTTAACCACGTCTGCCATTTGAAAATTTTAAAATATATATTTTTAATATTGAAAAACAACTATGGCAGACCATCATCGCGCGTCGAACATCATAACAGACAATTTTGAAGGTAATTGACAAGGTGTGCCATATATTTTGTTCATTATAGTCTTACAAGCTTATATCATGATCTTTGACCCCAAAAACCCTTACATACTAATTTCTATTGGAATAGGGCCATAACCACAAAACTCATCACCATATTGGAGCCGCCATCTTGAATTTGACAAAGAAATCATGATGTCTGACCCCAAAAATCGCCACATACCAATTTTGAATAGAATCGAACCATAATCACAAAACTCGTTCGTCATTTTGGCAAAAATTCTATAATGCATCATCACCGGAAAGATTTGAACTAAACATACATACATATGTGAAATTGAATAAAAGCTTGTAAAAACATTTCGTTCTGTTACTCGATCGGTCAGGTTTTCTGCAGCCAGCATGAGGAATGATTTGTTCTGAGACGAATATTTGCTGCAAACAACTCATTCTTCAATTTCGAAAAAATAAAATAAAAAAAAAGCTACCAGGGCTGGGGTTTGAACCCACGCCCTCTTTCGTGAACCAGTTCGAATCTGGCGCTTCAGATCGCTCGATCAACTCGGAAGATACTTTATGTTGAAAGTATTACTAATCCGTTGATACATTGGCATGGTTGCTTTTTCCGAAAAAAGGCCATACAAAACTTATGCACAAGTTTTGCCCAGGCAGTCAATGATTTTTCTTATGTTTGCTGTGAGTACTAACATTTAAAAAATATTTCTTTCTGTTACTCGATTGGTCAGGTTTCCTGCAGCTTGCTCTAAGCCGATAAAGGTAGTCCTATACTCCCTGAAATACATGTTTCTTCAATTGAGAAGAGAAGCTCACTTTCCTTCACACTTCCCTTTTCACCCTTTTAGGGATGTATTATCTTTGCGGTTATCTATGTCATTACAGGAATACGCTTTCAAAACTTCAGATCTTTAGGTCTAGCGGTTTGGTCTGGGCGTTGTTCGTCAGTGAGTCAGTCAGGACATGAAATTATCTGTACATATATTATTACATGTCCTGACTGACTGACTCACTGACTGATATACGATAACGTCCAGACCAAATTGCTCCACCTAAGAGCTGAAATGTTGACAACATATTTTTATGATGACATGGACCACTAAGAAAAGTTTTCGATATTCCATCCCTGAAAGGGTGAAATGCTATGAGACGGGGGATGAAAGTGAAAGTCTCGTCAGTTTTGAAGTTAGAGTCATAGAAATTAGTATTTGGGTATTTCTTTCATTTAAAGAAACACGTATTTCAGGGTTTTGAAAATTCAACCTCAAAGAGATGAAAATGGGAGTTGAATGTTTAAATAGGAGTAATCTAGTTTGAATTGGGGTCAAAAATTGGTATTTGAGGTCTTTGTTACAAATAGAGAAATAATTTCAATGTTTTTGGAATCAACCCTAAAGGTGAAATGGGGAAATGGGTTGGAAGTTTGTATGGGGTTCCGTTTTTAAGTTAGGGTCATGAAAATCTGTGTTATGTTACGAATAAATAAATAGAGTTCAACCTCATTCGAAAATTCCGTCCCTAAAGAGGTGAAAAGGGGTTAGTGAATTTGTAATAGTCGTCAAATCCAAACGGAATAACGGGAAATGGGATAACGGGAAACGTGATAACGAGAAGAGAGCAAAGCTTGATGGAACAACACAACGAGAAACATAGGAAAAAATACAAATTCTACGCGGACGAAGTCGCGGGTACCAGCTAGTATATTATGATAAACTTTCATGTAATACCGATTTATATTGAAATTTTTCGAAAGAGAACATCTATCATAAGTCATGCAAGACTGTGCACTTTTTTATAATCAGATCTCAATGAGTAGAAATATACCTTCTATTTTGAAAATTCCGTAATCTGGCAATATAAAAACTAGATATTTTCACAACGTATTGATGGAAAATCTACATTACCTAGGAAGTCAATTTATATGAAGGAATAATCACGCAAATGATTAATTTGGTCGAATTAGAATTTTCACAAAAATCATTCACAGAATAAAAAATCTCTTTCCCATTGAACATTTTTTTTCTTGAAATATATTTCATATATTTCTCTCCATGTTGTTTTGGAGAAAGTTCAGATATAGTGAATTTGTATGTATGAAGTCTAATGTTAGAGAAAGTAATAATAGTATTGTTACATTTCCTGTAAATAAATAAATTCTTGTGAATAAAAATGTGTTATTATTTTTGTTTCAAACCTTCAAAACCGTACCAATTAAACGTTTTGCTTTTCAAAAAAAAAACTACTTTGAATTCGCAGGGCAGCAGATAGTTCAATCACTTGGGTTTTGAAAAATTATCCGAGAGGAATATTTGGAATACATGACTTTGAAGCACATACAGTGCGGTCCATAGGTATGGAATAAATTAATTTTTAGCGTTATTATGTATTTGTTTGAAAAAACCTGAAACAGGTCGATTTTTATTGTCAATTTGACACTTTACAGTATGACAATATTACACCCTTCTCGCACCCCCTCTGAATTATAAGCATTCCTACATGAATTTTAAAGGAGAAGGAGGGTCACCTTTTTTGAAAGAGATTTTCATTCTCTGTTCAGAAATTTGGTACATTAATAACTCAGAAAATTCATTTTGAAAATGTGAATTTTTTATATTTTACGTAGAATGAAGGACATAATGTCACACAGTGTTTAGGAAGTATTTTTCAATTTATTTTACAATTAAATTAAATGTTCAAAATGACCCACCATTCACTTCTTGACAATAAGCAAGTCTTCCAATCCACCTATTGGGAAAAACTTTGTTCAAATAATCTCTAACAATACGTTCGTAATGCGGTGGAGCTCCGTCTTGTTGATACCGAATTGATCTATCTATTGCATTTGGATCATTAACATCAGGAAAAAGTCTTTTTAATGTAAGGTGTAGAAAATTCATGAAAAAATCCAGATAAACCTCACCATAAACTATGCCTCCAAAAAAATGAAGGCCAATAATTTTGTTGTTAATACCAGCCCAAACGTTCACTTTTTAGGATATTGTGTGTGAGCCTCACACATCCAATGCTGATTTTCTCTGCTCCAATATCTACAGTTTTGTCTATTTACCGTTCCATTTAAATGAAAAGTAGCTTCATCAGAAAAAACAATTTTGTTTATGAACTGCAAATCTGCTTCCATTCTGTCCATCATCAGTTCACAGAATTGTTGCCTTCTATCAGGATCATCCTCATTTAACTTCTGAACCAAGTGAACATTTTAAGGATGGCATTTTTCTTTATGTAAAGCTCTCGATATCGATGATTTAGTAACATCATTGTCGGCGAAAAGTTGTCTACTTGTCATATGCGGATTTTCCTCGATTTTACAATTGAATTATATGTTCAAAATGACCACCATTCACTTCTTGACAATAAGCATGTCTTCCAATCCACCTATTGGGAAAAACTTCGTTCAAATAATCTCTAACAATACATTTGTAATGCGGTGGAGCTCCGTCTTGTTGGTACCGAATTGATCTATCTATTGTATTTGGATCATTAACATCGGGAAAAAGTCTTTTTAATGTAGGGTATGAAAAGTTCATAAAAAAATCTAGTGCCTCCAAAAAAATAAGGGCCAATAATTTTGTTGTTAATGATACCAGCCCAAACGTTCACTTTTTCAGGATATTGTGTGTGAGCCTCACACATCGAATGAGGATTTTCTCTGCTCCGATATCTACAGTTTTGTCTATTAAGCGTTCCATTCAAATGAAAAGTAGCTTCATCAGAAGAAACAATTTTGTTTATGAACTGCAAATTTGCATCCATTCTGTCCATCATCAGTTCACAGAATTGTTGCCTTCTATCGGGATTATCCTCATTTAACTCCTGAACCAAGTGAATTTTTTAAAGATGGTCTTTTTCTTTATGTAGAGCTCTCAATATCGATGATTTACTAACATCATTGTCGGCAGCAAGATGTCTACTTGTCATATGCGGATTTTCCTCAATCGCTTACAGTTCATCTAACTTTTGTTCCTCATCCAATTTAACATTTCGACCTGGTTTTTGAATAGTTTTTTTGTCCAGTTTCAAGAAATTTTGTTTCTATTTTGGTAACTGTAGACTGTGAGACGTGTTGACCAGGATATTTATTATTGAACATTTCACAAACTTCCTTTTGAGTTCTTGTTTTATCACCGCACCCAATCATAATTAAAATGTCTATTCTTTAAGTTTCGGATAAATGAGCTATAGATATATCAAATACACTCACAAATATTTTTCAATACACTAACCTGTGTCAGCAACTTATAAATATCAAAATAACATTAGTTTACAAGATTGACATTACGTTATTTATGTGGGTTTTGTGAATAATTCTTTGGTGTCTTGAACGACTTTTTCCTGACGTTTAGCAAAACTGATAAGAAAATACCTGATTATTTGTTATGTGGTTATTTAAAATCAAAAGTATATTTCTATAGGCACACACAAATAAATTGACGAAACGTTGGCTTTCAAGAAATATTGTTTTCTTTAATCGAAGACCTGAATCCCAATAACAACACCACATTCATCATTCAAAAGGTCGGGAAAAAGAAAAGACAACATTGCAGATTTAAAAGTTAGTATAACGGAAGAAATCAACAACATAACCCCTGAGGTCCTACAAAATGTTGGACGAGAATTCCAAGATTAACTTTCTTCTTGTCAAGAAGTGAATGGTGGTCATTTCGAACATTTAATTTAATTATAAAATAAATTGAAAAATACTTCCTTAACATTATGTGACATTATTTCCTTCAATCTACGAAGTAAAAAAAATACATTTTCAAAATATATTTTCTCAGTTATAATTGCACCAAATTTGAAAAACTTAATATTGCTGAACAGAGAATGAAACTCCCTTTCGAACAAGGTGCCACACGACCCCCTTCTCAATTTTTGAGGGGGCAATATTTTTATACTGTTAATTGTCAAATTGACAATAGAAATGAATTTATTCCATACCTATGGACCGCACTGTATATTCCTGGTCAAAATGCAAAAAACTCACTGAAATCGCAAAATGTGAATAATTATAAGAATCGAAAATATAAAATGTGCCGATTTCTGAAGAGTTTATCATTTAATTCGGAGATTTTGGACTTACCCAAAGGAATGTGAAGCCATCCACCGTGTCGGTGTCACTCGATGGACACCACGCCGTCCAAGCAGCCGAGTGTTTCCACTGGAACATCAGAAGTTTTTTTCCTACGGCCACGCACATCCGAAGTCTCGCTCCTCCTGGAAATATCGGGAGAAATTATTGAATCGTGATTTTCCAGCTGAGTACACTTTCTGCTCGTGTGACCAAATCAGAATGTTTAAATTGCTTTTCCGCACATTTTCTTCCGTCGTGCAATTATTTGAGTCACTTGGGAGTTTCCTGAAATGCTGATGTTTTTTACTCGATGGAATAGTCGCAAGTAATTGATACAAAAATCATTATCGTGTGCTAATGAATTCATCCTTTTTCAACCAACTTCAGGAAAGGAGCAGGTTTAATTCAATTTGATTTATTCGGGCATGATGGGTCGATGATGCAATTTTATAACGAAATCCGGTAGTTGAAAATTAGGACGAGAATCATTCAAACCCCTTTTTTCACGTAAAATTCCATGAGAACGACTGATTGTCTGCCTGGACCAATAATCCGTTAGTCGGAGCCGCGCGCTGTAATTCACAAAACATGTAACGCGCAATTCCACTGCTCTGAAATAGAGTACATTCACATTGGGAATTCAAAATAACGGATACTCCCACTGGTGTTGATTTTTGAAACTATACATAAGTACATTGTTTACTTTTTGAAAACAAATTGGCTATGGCATTACATTGGAAAAAACAATATTTTTTTTCAAGGGAAATATTGACTACTTTGAATAAGATGAGTTTTGAAAAAGTTCAAGGAATCACAGTGAGGAACTTTATGCGACATATTTTCATGATATCTTTCAGAAACAAGAGAATTCCATTGGGCCTCCATCTTAATAACAATGTTTTTTATTTCTCTTCCAAAGTTTTCAGAAAGTTCAGGACAGAACAAAATATTGATAATTACATTTATATCGATATAATGAGAATTCCATTAGGCCTCCATCTTAATAACAATGTTTGACGTGAATTCAAGAAATTTCGTTATGTAGAAAAAATGGCCCAATTATTTTTTGGGAAATACTGAGAAATAGATATTGTTTGGAATGAAAGTGAATTTTTCTATCAGCGTGACGGAAGTCGATCGGACAATCCGTAGGAGAAGTCTGTCTCATTTCAACCTGCGTGTAAAAGTCATACCTTACTCCACAGAGGTAAAAAATGCTTTACTCCAACGAATATCTCCATTTGAAATATTTATAACGTTTAATGAAAACATTACTCAATTTAAAAAAAACATTATTTCTGCGTTTGTTTTCGAAAAGGAAAATTTAGAATCAAATAAATCCATTATACTTTTTATAATTAATTATGAACCAACATTGGTTCAGTGCTCGGTGAAACACCACCTCGACCCCGAGATCCAAACACAAATCCTACCACCATCCAACTCTGTCTCACCTGAAATATGGAAATGAGAAGTTATTAACTATCACGGTAAACTGTTGCTCAGTTTGTACCGACTGAGAATTTAAATTGCCCGAAATTTTTTTCCGCATAAGTCATTGTTCCTGAAATCTGATGACATGGAAAAAAAATCACAAATCATCATCGGATAATGATTATCCTCACCAATCGAAAATTTCATGAATTTTTTTGATTATTGGGCATGATTGGTCGAGTGCAATTCTATAAGAAGTCCAGGTATTGAAGAATTTTTAGACGAAATCATTCAAAACCCCTTTTTCACGTAAAATTTGAAACGACTATTGTCTGCTGACCAATAACACATTATTGAGCAATTACAAAACATGTACCAATTCCTCTTCTAGAATCATTCCCATTTTCAAAATTACGGATATCACTGTGTCTTTTAAACTAACATAGTCATTGTTATTATGTCTATGGTTTATGTGATTTCAGCCATTGTATACTTAAAACTTGTTGAATCTCTTGTGATTGTTGACATTTATTGAAATTCTGGTTTACCTGTTCTGTTGATTATTGTACGTCCTCGAGTCATTCAAGTTCAAATTCATTATTGTTGTGTGTCTCAATGTGACTCTTGGGCAAAACGATCTCGTTCTCACTTGGAATAAGTTTTCCATCATTTTCCGTGAGAAAATGAATGTAACGTTCTGGTGTTAGACTAATCTAGGATTGAGCGAGTCTATAGACGGACGACGGGCTCTTGGGAATCTTGAAGAAAAATAACAGGTCCTTCCCAAAAATATTTTGGCCAAACAAAAGTGAAAAGACCAACATTCAAAGAGAAGTTGAGAAGAAAGAAAAGAGAGTTGAGAGAAAAAAAAGGGGTATTATCCAACATACCGAAGATTATTCATACAGTATGGAAAAAGAGTGACCATCTAGGTGATAAGTGTCTGTATTTATTGAATAAAAGACACGACTAATTGTCTCACCAACTAGTGATGGGGCATTGCCAACTTATAATACTTACAAATGACATTCACAACAATAAGGACACATTTTCACAGCATCTTATTTGTTTTAGATGAAATAAAAAATAATTTTTTTGTTGGTTTTATTTCAATTCGAACAATCACAAATAGTGTGTAAATTTTTTCAAACTAATCCATAATAATAACTCCAGATGACTTCACTAAGCTTCCAGAAACTACGAAATTTTTTTTGCAACAAATTAGAACATACTTTGTCTCCTTAAAGTGGTTTTTGCAAATGATATTGTCTTAGATTAAATAACCACTTCACTAAGTCTTGAAATGAATAACACTACACAAAAAAAGCTGGAAAGGAATACAAAATGGAAATATTTCCAAGAAAAACTCGAACAAGTGTATAACCTCTGAGAAAACAGACAAACAATGTACTTATGTCTGGTTTGCATTTCCGCCACTCTGGTGCTGGCATCTAATTTTGAATTTCCAATTGAAACAGCATATTTATCCTTCCCCCACTCAATGAACAGTTTCTCTATATGTCCGAAGCGAAGCTATTACGCGAAATTCCATAGGCGTACCAAATGATTTAGTAAAAGCGATACTCATGACGTATCATGAATTTGATAGCATTCGCCATAATCTCTTTTTCCGCTACTGAAAAGTACTTACCACAGACCTAAGCGCATTTTTGCAAGGTAACAGTAAATAAAATTGAATAAACTAGACTAGATATCCACTTATTAACCTAACAACTACCCTTTCAACCTGCATGTCTTGACACTGCTGCACAGGATGACAATCGGATCTACTCGTGTTTCCCCCCTCTCTACCTACCATTGTGCTGTCTCAATCAGCGTTGCCAATCACCGAGATTTTTCTCTAAAATAGGGGAATTTCAACGTGTGCCGGGAATTGGGTGGGGATTCTTACAGTGATATAAAAAAACGGGAATTCCATTACTATTCCCAACTTTCGTTTTATTCGTAACACACTACGTCAGATATGGACCATTAAGTTTATTATATTGAGCAGCCAATCAGAAAACAGGACGCAGTAAACTGAAATGCGAAAAGCTGCTTTGTGAACAAGGCATAACATTTGACGTGAACTGTCATGTGTGACGTTATTCCAGTTTCCTGTCAATCGGGTCTATCATGGTGAACTTTGGGAAATTATTAATATTGAATGTTATTTCAATAGTCAATGCAATTTAGTAGTACTTAACCACTACTTAAATTATTCAATTTCCAATGACTTATTGAAATGAGTTTAGTTCACTATAATACCATTATTTTATACTATTCAATTTCTTAAAAACATTTTAGTTTATATTGATTTTTGAAATCTTTTAGGGTACACCTTACTGAGATGGATATCATTATTGAATACTTTTCAATAATCTAGTCATATTCAAGAATCACTATATGCTCATCAGTGGCGAAAGCCACATTTCGAAACTAGTGAATTATCTGACAGTTAGTTGACAAGCCATGTTTCGATAATTTCTATCAGAATCAAGTGAAAAACTTGAAAAAATATGAAACATTGTCGATATCTTGGAGCAATTCATTATATTTGTAAGAATTTAACGTAATTCAACGTGGAATTATTTATCAAAACGAATTTGACAGTCCCGATATTGTTTCACATTTCTGGCACAGCACACGCTGCGATCGATTTGACTGTCCCCACCAAGCACTTCGCACATAGCGATGTTTAATGTTTACTTGACAAATTATGACAGCATATATTTTGTAGCTAATTTTATATCTCTTGGCTCGTTTGAATTTACCGGGAAAAAACGATCAGATATAAGTTTCGGGATTTTTTCGGGAATTCTCGGGAATTCTCTAGCCTTTGGTGGGGAGTTTTCTTCATATGGCGGATGGGGAAAGTTGAGATTGTGCCAATTCAAGATTAGTTCGCTGATTACCACTCATTTTGACAGTGATCTACGTACGACTGTTCTGAAGTTGATACATTTGGGTATGTGTGATCATTTGAGAAATGTGAAAAGATTGCTTGGAACGAAGTTCTTTAAACCCGCCTTGAGGTAGGTGTTTACTGGTAGAAAATGTAACGTGAGAAAAAAGTGTTATGCCCACTCCATGCAACTTTCTCTCTCTCTCTCTCTCTGTCTCTTTCTATTACATACGTGTCTGTGTGACAACCGTCTCTCCCTTGCTCATACGATTCCGAAGGTGTACGAAACCATCCGAACTGCTGTTTTCTAAATTGGTATGTGGGGGTTTTCGCAGTCAAAGATTGGGCATTTTTTTGACAAAATTCATAAAATTAAAATGGCGGCTCCAAGATGGCCGACGATCTCTGTGCTTATGGTCCGATTCTATTCAGAATTGGTATGTGGGGGTTTTCGGGGTCGAGATTATAAATTTTCATTCAAAATTTAAAAATTCCAAGATGGCGGACGATTTTGTGATTATGGTCCGATTCATTCAAATTGGTATGTGGGGGTTTTCGAGTCGAAGATTATGAATTTTTTCATTAAAATTATAACAAAATGGCGGCTCCAATATGGCGGACGATCTCTGTGATTATGGTCTGATTCTATTCAAAATTGGTATATGGGGGAAATTCGCAAATTCAAAATGGCGGACAAGTTTTGTAATTATGGTCCGATTTGATTCTAAATTGGTATGTGGGGGTCAAAGATTATGATTTTTTGAAAATAAAAATGGTGGCTCCAATATGGCGGACGATCTCTGTGATCATGGTCCGATTCTATTCAAAATTGGTATGTGGAGGTTTTCGGGGTCGGAGATTATGAATTTATTGTCAAAATTCTTAAATTCCTTCCGTTGAGGAATGGATAGCGTTAACACCGCCCCACTTATTGAAATTGTTTTACGAGTGAATCGTTTGAAAGATGCAAAGAGTGTTCATGAAATCAGGTGGAATCATCTACTATTGAAAGGTAAATTTCCTAAGCTCTTGGGAGAAACTCTTGTTGAAAAAGGAAAAAATCTTAACTGAATAATGAAAAATAGAAATCTACGATTGAAATGAAGTATTTTTTTTGGAATATCTAACAGAACACAACTACTTCTTGGCTAAAGCCACGCTGGACATAATGATAGATATTGTGAAAGCACCCTACTCAAAAGGAAACAATCTGAAAATGAGAATTTGTGGAATGACTTTCCTTCCATTGGGACAGAAAAATGTTATTTTTCAAGCAGAAGTTGATATGGTTGAGGGAAAGAATATGGAGACAATATATAAGGGTATTTGAATTTGTGAAAATTTCTAAAATATGATTTCATCAACTGTTTTAATTCAAATCTTGAAGTGACGTTTTGGGGTGAGTTAGAAAAAAATCGTTATATAAACTTAAAAAAAAAATATTTTGAAAAAAAACTTTGAAAATGATGTACCATGTACCAAATGCACTTTGGGTAACAATAATTCCTTCTATTTCATACCGATCGATGTCCAAGAAGTCATTAACATTTCGTTGGAGTTGATTGCATACCGACAAAATTAATCAAGAGTATAGCCTGTCAAATTGCAGAAATATAATAAATGTATCTGTCGAATCAGCGAATTCCCTGAAGATTGAACCTGGAGATGGTCACGCCAATCTGTAAAAGAGATGACCCTCTCTTGGACAATTATAGGCAAATAACTGTACCAGTGAAATCAGCTAATAATCGAAAGTGCCATGTATAAAAGTTGATATATCACCTTGACAAATACAGGACTATCTCAAAGATTCGCAAAACGTCTTTCACCGTGGTAGATCCACGGAAACGGCCATTTGCAAATTTTTAGAATCTACAAATATATTTTGAGCGAAAAATGCTCATAGGTGCACTATTTTTCGACCTCACATAAGCCTTCGATTGTCTAGACCTAGATTACACAGAAACTGTAAGATGATTCATGTCATTCTTGAGGCATAGGATAATTATCGTGAAGCTCAACGGAGCCCGAGCTGAAATAGATAACGTCGACTTAGGCGTCCCACAGGGATCCATATTGGGTCCACTGATATTCTTGATATTTATCTACCTGAATATATGGATACTGATTGCTTAGTGCTATATGCCGATGATGTATCTGCAGCATTTCATAGTGAAAGTCAAAGCCAACTGATAATGAAGTAAGCGAAATATATAACGTATTCAGTAACAACAAACAAAATATCCTGATGCAATACTCCACAAAGCATAGTATACCCCAGAAATCATTATTTATAATGCTATATCAATAGGTCAGAAATATCAAAATTCTTGGACTCGAATCTATCATTCAAAAATTTCATGGACCATATTAGCAAAAAGGTAAATAGTGGATTTTACGTCACACTATAAATAAAAAATATATTTGATAAGCATCTGCTAAGCAACATATATTATGCCCTCATGTATCCCCACCTTGCCTATAAAAGGTAGTTTGGGGCAATGCAATCCCATCGCAAAGATTGCTGGTATCACAAAAGAAGAGTAGCACATTTAATATTCGGAATAAATAATAATATTTTATTGAAAACAATGTTCTTACCATTTCATGTATATAAATAAATAAATAAATAAATATATATATATATATATATATATATATACAGTGTCCGTCATAAAGTTGGCTATATATAGGAAACAAAAATATTGGAATTTCTGAAAAATTCTAATGACGGTTCGTTTCTGCATGGCTGACAATCAAAAAATCCTTTGCGTCTTATATCACCCGACCTCAGATTTGGCGGGAATTGAAAAAAAACATGTCTGTGGTGCCGAAAAATGGGTCAAACTGACAAGATATCGAAAAATTGTATCGAGAAAATGTGCTTAGAATCCAACGAGGACCCCACGTACCAATTTTGAACCAGATTGAATTGAAAATAAAAAAAAACGATTCCATTCCTCTACCCTTACCAAGAAACATTATACATTCTTGTTTCAGCTGGAAATAAAATAAATAAAATATTTGTGGAATACACATTTTGCGGGGATTAATTATGAAAACACGATTTAGTCTTGTCACTAGGTGTAGTCATGCCCTGTATATTGATGTACATCATGAGCTTATCAATATTCTCAATATAATATATATAATATTCTCAACCAGTAAATAAAATTTGAACCCACTGATAGTCTAAGATCCGAACCTAGATCGACCTTCACCGAGCTGATAATAGAATGAAACTCATTTTATAATAAATTTAGTATATTAGAAAATATATTAAAAATGGGTTGGCTGAAAAAATCCTGGACAGAAAATTTTTAATTATTTGAAAATAATGATTTTTCATTAAATGTTGCAACATCAAGATAATAAGAAAATTTTATACTGGACTTAAAGTATAAAACATATAGAATGTGCAGACGTTGGCTCATCTATTATTTACCTGGACGAACTACTGGGTTGCCAGGTATGAACAGGTATATCGATGCCAGTTACTTTCACTTGATTGGATAATAGAAAAAAAAATATCAACATAAGCGATATAGGGTTGTTTGCAAAAAATTCGGTCCTAATAGAGGTTTGCGAATTTTAAAGATTTAAATTTCAACGCGTGTGGAAATGAGTGACAGAGAGATCCGAGGTAAGTATATACTGTGTAATAATAAAGGACCGAACATTGCAGTCGGGTCTGATGGGACCCTGAGTATAAGAAAGTGCGCATGCTCGGTACATAAACTATGGAGGGTAGAGAGAGGTACCTCTACTACCCTCCATATAGTAAACAGTACGCGTTATTTTGGAACAACTGACATTTGAATTGCAAACAAAATAATTAACTAAATACATAACAATCTAATATATTCAATATAATACAGAAATATTAAACAATATAACATCAATTAAACAAATAAATAAATAAATATATATATATATATATATATATATATATATATAACTCAAAATATGATAACGTAATTAATGAAAATATCAATTACTTACTTTGAAATTTTTTTGCTCTTTCTGAAAAAAAATAGAGAAACAAGTGGACTGCCGAAAATTCAAATAAAAAAATAACAAAAAAGATAGACTGAAGATCTTGTATTATATTTGAAAATTTCATTGCAGAACAGCATAAGTACAAACATAATATTAATGAAAAATAAATTTTAATAAATATTTTCTATTCAATATCTGATTCATTAGAAGTGAAATTGTGACTCTCGAATTCATCGGATTCATTAGGTTCTTTCTCATTAACTTCCATTTCAATAATGTCCTAGTAGAGGTACCTACCTCTACCCTCCATAGTTTACATACCAAGCATGCGCACTTTCTTATACTCAGGGTCCCATCAGACACGACTGCAATGTTCGGTCCTTTATTATAACACAGTTACTCACCTCGGATCTCTCTGTCACTCATTTTCATACGCGTTGAAATTTAAATCTTTAAAATTCGCAAACCTCTATTAGGACCGAATTTTTTGCAGACAACCCTATATCAACATGTTCGCAATAAAACAGCGCTTATGTTGATATACCATTTTTTCTAGTATCCAATCAAGTGAAAGTAACTGGCATCGACATACCTGTTTATACCTGGCAACCCAGTAGTTCGTCCAGGTAAATAATGGACAACCCAACGTCTGCACATTCTATATGTTTTATACTTTAAGTCCAGTATACAATTTTCTTATTATCTTGATGTTGCAACATTTAATGAAAAATCTTTTTTTTTTATATTTAAAAATATTGTGTCCAGGATTTTTTTAGCCAACCCATTTTTAATATATTTTCTAATATACTAAATTTATTATAAAATAAGTTTTATTCTATTATCAGCTCGGTGAAGGTCGATCTAGGTTACGATCTTCTACTATAATATTTGTGATAAAAACTCCATAATACATTATTTATCAGTGCTAAATTGAATATTGGTTAGTAAATTTGAACTTAATGACTTTTTGAATTTTATAAGGCGGCTTTGGAAAAAGATCTACTTTTGTTGTAACAATAACAAATGTCACAATAACTTGTTGACAATTTTGTTGGAGTTGTCGTTCTTTATCAGTTTTTGTGTTTTTGAATATATCAATGGAAATGGCTCCAAAACTGAGTTTACAAGAAAAAATTGAAATAGCGAAAGTTATCATAGCACAAGAGAAGTGGCTGAAATTTTCAATGGAAGGCATCCAGACCAAAATTTGCATTGTACTACGGTGGCAAAGATATTGCAAAAATTCAAGGAAACGGTTCGGTTGAAAACAAATATAAAAGTGTTCACGTTAAGCCTGTTGTAAATAATGTGAACAATGTTTTACTGACAGTCACTGAGACACCAAGAGTTTCGTCGAAAATTATGGCAGAAAAGGCAGAAATATCTCAAACCTCTGTTAGACGGATTTTAAAGCAAAATCACTTTCACCCATACAAACCAATTTGTGCAAGTACTGCGAGACAGGGATTATGACGCTCAAGTTTATTTTTGTGCATGGTTCGTGATTTCTCAAAAAATGTGCTATTTTCTGACGAAGCAACTTTCACCTCAAATGGTGTCGTCAATTCTCAAAATTGTAGATGGTGGGCAGCTCATAATCCTAATTTTATTACTGAAGCCAAGGGCCAATAAAGTTCCGAACTGGATGTTTGGTGTGGAATTTTAAATGAGCGAATTGTAGGTCCTTTATTTTTTAGACAAAGTTTGAATGGCGAACCTCATTTGAACTTTTACGGACCGATAAATCTACATTTATCGACAACCTACCATTACAAGAGCGGATTTGTTTATTCTCCCAACACGATGAGGCTTCTATTCATTCTACGAATGAAGTGCGGAAGTAGTTGAACAATGAGTTTGGTGAGCAGTGGATAGGTCGATATTCAGGTAATCCTTGGCCTGCTCGGTCTCCAGACCGAACGCCGTGTGATTTCTTTTTATGCTGTTACCTGAAAAGCAATGTTTATAAACAACGCCCATTTCGCAATGTAGAACATTTAAAAATTTGTATAAGGAATTGTGCAGCACTGATCAACCGATCTATGTTGAAAAATGTGCGCCGCGAAAAGTTTTCCAATTCTATGTATGGAGCGCGAAGGTGGTCACGAAGAATATTGACAATTTTTACATTGTTTGTTTATTGAGTTTTTTTTAATTTTCTGCATCCATCTAAACAATACTAAATTCAATTAGGATAAATAATGTATTATCAAGTTTTGATTACAAATATTAGTTGGTTTGAATTTCATTAACGGGTTAAAAATATTGAATGAGCTCATGTGCATCAACATACAGGGCATGACTACACCTAGTGACAAGACTAAATCATGTTTTCAAAATTAATCTCCCGCAAAATGTCTATTCCACAAATATTTGATCAGTTTTGACCCAATGTGATTCAGGTTTTATTGTTCCTTCTTTATTTAACGTCGGCCTATTTCTGCTACCAAGGCTAAACACCGACGCCGGTGAGCACACTCCTCCCAACCGGAAATTTTGCCGAATCCTCTGTTGTTTCAGAGGTAGGGTTCTTCAACGAGTTCAACATCTATGAACTCGGGACCGCCATCTTAACGTCCCCTCCGAAGGAGGGTGTAACATCCTGTAGGTGTTATTTTTTGTTTTTTTTTATTGGTCCCAGGGTAAGTTATTTCAATTTTTGATTCATTATTCCAGTTTTTGGATGGAATTAATATGAAACAGGGAGCTCATACTTTGAAATGCATAAATGGGTCGTCGCGGATATAAAAAATATATTTCTGCCGAACATTGTAACTGTTGTTTAGTCTGGAAATACTAAACAAAGCTTCATTCATTCGGGCAAAGTGTCGAATGGGCAATATACACGGGTCGCGAAATATATTCGCTGCAACGACAAATTGGACTTTGCCAATCAGGTGACGACTTGGCGCTTCGCTTCTTTATTTAGAATGGAAAAATATCAACAGGGCTAAGGGAGTCTTTCAGCGAACCCCGAGGTTGATCGCCACGGGTTCCGTCGCGCCGTGGGCGTGAGTCCTTTGGGATTCGGCCCAAGTTTTTGGTTTCACCAGAAACTATATCGAAGAAATTCGCCCTTCGATATATAATGGTTCCACGGCAGGAACTAGCGCGGGTAGAGGTCGGAAACTTTATTTTAATCGTCAGTTCGGAAGACGAGTGTGTTTAAATTAAAAATCTGATTCGAGTGTCCACAGGCGGCTACGAGGGAAATGGGAATTATATTCGAGACTAGGAGAAACATGGGAATTACAGGGGTAAGTCGCTTGCTTGAGTAGAAAATCTAACTTGATGCATAGCTTCTAACTATTGATTCACGGGGTGAACCTCATGCACAATTAATACCAGATTAGGGGTATACATGACAGGGTATATTGGGAGTTCGTCTATTAAATTTGAGACTAACCGAAGACGATCACAATTTTTATTAATTTGGGAAAAACGGAAGTCAGTTACGCGGGTAACAATAAACTATGAGAGCCACGGGAAGAAACTGATTCTATATTTCGATAATAGGAAATCACTATATATATATCGGAAATATGAGCTCCCTTTTATTTTAGAACAGATATGTAATATTTTCAAACTATTCGTTGTTGTTCTTTATTCTCAAAAGGAGATTGTTTTTTTAGTTTACATTTTATCTTATGATTGACCATTTTTTTTAATCGACAGGCGTCGAGCTGTATTATAGTTTTACTTTTTTTGTTAATAGATGTATTGAAGTTAATTTGTGTGTATTACTTTCTCAACCGAAGTTGAGGAAAGGGGAATTGAATTCAATCAGATTATTTCAATTGAGAGGCAAAAGTCAATTATTAAGTTATATTATCACTTGAATAAAAGTCCCTTGAGACGAAAGACAAAAAGTACTAATCTTTATATAAAGAAGTTATTCAAAACAAGACCTCGCATACATACTAAGCCGAAGGCATGAATCCAAGTCCGACGGACTAGTGTTAAACCAAAATATCAGTGCCTTACATTATAGTATAGAAACACTCTATCAAAATTGGTGTTGTGTGTAGAAACATCCATTTTTCTACACACACCCTGGTGACAATAGCTGCCCTTATAATATGTAAATATTATATGTAGAAACATTTTTGGACAAATAGAGTGACTAATCTTTATACGAGGAGTTGAGATAATATAAGTAAGTATGGGAAATTCCATTATGTTATCAAATCTTTCGATATATTTTTCGGTAGGAAAAATACTGAGAATTATCGGGAAAATAGTTTTTCTTTAGAATTTAGTTTTTTCTTCAAAAAATTAAAATAAAGACAAGTCACATAGTAGAGTGGCATGTTTTACAACGGCATATCTATCATCTTATCTCGTGCTCATTGATAAGACGCCTGCAGCTGCGAATATGCTTCTACGCTACAGTTGTTAGGACATTCAACGTGGAACTTCCTTGTCCGGTGGTCACCCATGATTCAGGTTATTAAAGCTATTTGGTACATGGGGTCCTCGTTGGATTCCAAACACATTTTCTCATTAGAATCTCTCGATATCTTGTCAATTGTCAATTTGACATATTTTTCGGCACCACAGAAAACTTTTTTTTTAATTCTCGCCAAATCTGAGGTGACGTGATATAAGTCGCAACGGATTTTTCAGTTGTCAGACATGCAGAAACCAACCGTCATTAGAGTTTTTCAGAAATGTCAATAACAAATTTTTTTTCCCATATGTACCCAACTTATATATCTATCCTGTCGATAAAATCAAAACTTTCCAATTTTTCGACAAACAGTGCTAACCACTCCTACAATACCAGACATGGCAACCTTCTGCAGATACCATATCACAGAACAACCTTTTTCGAAAGTGCCCCTTCATACTCAGCAAATCAACTTTACAACAAATTACCAGAGGAAATTGCAATTGAAAATAATTATAACAAAATCAAAAATAAATTGAGAAAACATGTAGTGACTAAATGTTACTACAAAGTGAGCAAATTTTTACAGGACTAATAATGGTGCATGAATTCATTAGTTACTAGTCATTGAATATCCACTGTGAACTTTCTAATATAATTTTAAGACTGTGTTTCTGAGATGTGAGATATTTTGAACTTGTTTCGTATATATGTACAATGTCGACTATTTTATATTGACCGAAATAATGTAAAAATTAACTTACTGGAATTAAAGAATTTGATTATTATTTATTATTATCGACGTCTTTGAGGTGAGAAAGAATTTTGAGGAAACCTTCAAAATCTCAGAGAATTGTTTATATTATCAATTAACTACTGTACCTGTCTATCCGAAAATTCCCTAATTATAAAATTGAAGTTGCTTTTGAATTCAAGAATGTTAGTGAAACTATTGATCCAAAATATAAGTATGAATCACGCAGGTTTGGAAAAAGTGCAATGAATTCAAATCATGTTTTGTTGAAACTAAGATATCAGTTCCAATTTATATTTATGATTACTCAGACCCCTGAAAAACAAGCGCAATATTTTGTATGCCAAACCATTCCATGATCATATGCATTACAATAACTACATCAATAAATTTCCATATATAAAAAAACATTATTTGTTGGAAAGAAGTTACTATCGGAAAGTACCTGCGAAACACCGTGCCGTCAATAAATAAAAGATCACACTTTTCTCAACCTTTCGAATCCACCATTCCCAAAACTCGTATGTTTATGAATTATCGCCAGAATAACATAAACATAACTGATATTGACAGAAACGCTTCAGCACTACATTACGGGCTGAAAATGAGTTCCAGGAGTTTTTACTTATGAAGTTTCGAGAAATACTAAATTCGATTAAAACTTCCTCTCAACCGATAGATTGGATCTGTATGCACCGGGAAATGAATTACGAAGTTGTTGAACAATCTCTGTCGCGAACAATAAAGTTTTGTCTCCCAATATGCCCCGATATAAATTAATTTCTGATAGAACCTCCAAACTTTGCCATGTTTATACAATTATAATTAGCCGTGGGGTAGAACTCTTGGATCTTGTTTTATTTGATTCGAGAATATTCAGTATAAAAATTTGATAATCAATAGTCAGTTCGACCTTATTAGAAACTCCCACCCAATGAACAATAGAAGGTAGAATTTTTGTCATATCCTCATTCAAATTACGTAAAATATGGAAAATATTCTCAAATTGAGAATTAAGACATCTGAACATAATGTCCAATAGGTTGAAGGTATTCGTTTCGTGGTAAAGTCAGCACCAGTCGAGATTGAAGAAACTCCCTTTTATGGAGAAAAAGAGAATTTTCTGCCAAATGTACAGATATTTTCAAAATGATTGAGATTATTGAGAAGTAGAGCTTGTATGATTGAATTTGTTTCCAATATAAGAACCCAAACATAAAGAATAGTTAACACTTGTTCAATCAATCAAAACTGTGCTTTATTGTCCAAGAATAATAGTCCTTATTGACAAAGCATTGAGAGAAATAAAATGTGGTAAGATCCACAGTGTCAAAACTGAAAAGATAGATGTAAATAGGTACAAACTACAAGTACATAATGTGAAGTATGAATTGAGAATATATAGATAGCAAGATGAAAACAAGTATAAACATGTAAGTGTATACAGTGTAAAGTATACAGGGTGAGTCAGAATAAGACCGACAAACTCCGACTACAGATTCCTCACCTCATTTCGCAGTGAAAAGTTGCCATCAAGGTATGTCCTGAAATGCATCCCCTCTGAGATACAGGGTGTCGAAAGTACGAAGAAAGTACGTGTTTCGTACAAGAGACAGATAAAGTCGTCGAAAATAATAGTCAACTAGACGTTATCTTCACGGATTTTAGTAAAGCCTTCGACAAGATTGATCATGGGGTTATGCTGAAAAAAATACAGATTTGGTCTTCCAAATCGACTCTTGAAGTCCACAGCATCATATCTAATAGAAAGAAAACCGTAGTTTATAAAGGAGAATAATATAGGGATTCCTACACAAGATCTGGTGTACTTCAAGGATCCAATCTTGGACCTCTTTTATTTTTACTACTGATAGATGATCTGCCAGAAGTAATACAGAACTCTCAACGTGCGTTATTCGCGTATGATTTCAAATTATTCAAGAAAATCACAAATCAAGAAAATGCGATTCTACTACAAAATAATTTAAATAGAGTTCACGAGTGGTCCCTAGCAAATCGCCTAACATTTAATGTTGACAAATGTTTCAGTTTGTCAATCACTAGGAAAAAAACGAAGGAACGAATCTCAATAAAATATAAATAACAAATATTTAAGCAAAAAAGCAGAATGTATAGATTTAGGTGTTACGCTAAACAAAAAACAAAGTTTTGAGAGAAATATGAACAACATTGTAACCGGAGCATATGAAATACTTGACTTTATTACCATTTAGATTCACGAATACATCCACATTCATATTTTAAAATGCATTTGTCCGCAGTATACTGGAATAAAATGGTCACATTACTATTCAGTTCATAAAAATAAAATTGAGAAAGTCCAGAAAAAATTCTTAAGATTAGTAAATTATAAAAAACATGATGAATACATTTTCAATCTTCATTATCACACGTCCTTAATTGAATTTAAATTCACAACATTAGAATTTAGGAGAAAAGTGTCTATTGCTCTATTAGTTTCACCTTCCCTATGTGTGTAATCAAATCTTGCGAGTTAAATAACCCACTCTAGTTGTCGGATAGATGTGAAATTTGGCAGGTGTCCATAGTTTCCGTGACAATGCATTATGGAATTTTTGTTAGAGAAAAAAACTAAATAGCGACGGCTCCAAGATGGCGAACCAGATTTGTGTTATGATCCGATTCGATTCAAAATTGGTATGTAGGGGTTTTCGGGGTCGCATATTATGATTTTTTTGTCAGAAAATCAAAATGGCTGCTCCAAGATGGCCGACGATTTCTGTGATTATGGTCCGATTTTATTCAAAATTGGCATGTGGGGGTTTTTGGGGTTGGAGATTATGAATTTTTTGTCAAAATTCATAAAATCTGAATGGCTGCTCCAAGATGGCGAGCGATCTCTGTGATTATGGTCCGATTCTATTGAAAATTTGTATGTGGAGGTTTTCGGGGTCGGATACCATGATTTTGTTGTCAAAATTCATAAATTCAAGATGGCGGCTCCGAGATGGTGAACGAGTTTTGTGATTATGAACAGTTTCTATAAAAAATAGTATGTCGGGGTTTTTGGGGTCGGGTATTATGAATTTAGTCGACGATTATTGATTTTTTGTCAAAATTCATAAATTGAAGATGGCAACTCCAGGATGGCGTACGAGTTGATCTTTAGATGGTCTTCTCAGTGAAGAACTAGATAGCTCAGAGATTACAGGAAAAAGGCCTCATAATAACCGTGATTTGACGAAAATGCATAGATTAAGGCGTACTTACTAAAAAGCACAAAATGAAATAATTATTAAAAAACGTTTTCAAAGACAAACTTTTATTCAAATGCGCTAAAAAATTATAGCTTTGGATGTGTGACGTAAGTTATTCCGTGAGTTATAGATTCAAAAGCTTGTCGCTTTCGTATTCGAACTGCTCTTGAATCTATAACTTACGGAATAACCTACGTCACACATCCAAAGCAATTATTTTTTACTCTTTAGCGCATTTGAATAAAAGCTTGTCTTTAAAAATGGTTTTCATTGATTATTTTATTTCCAAGTTATAGCACAATAAAGTAGATAATCCCCACTTGATGTCACAAATTAGTCTGAACTGCAATAAATATTCCAATAAACCAAGGAATATTTTTGTTTGATCTTAACCACGAACGAACCTCGGTCTAAAGTCCCCACTATACAAAATGTGTTATCTTGCAGATTGTTTAAGGCATATAGACTTCAATGTTGAATGTCATATAAAAACACACAAGAAAACAATTGAAAAAAAATATATCAACATGTTTCATTGTCCAGAAGTAACCATTGACAAAGTACCTAAGTGTAATTTTAGGAAGTCAGAAATATTAAGAATATAAAAATATATGAAATATAATGAACAATAATTATAAATGCAATTCACTCCCTAACGAAAATCATCTATGAATCCCTAGATTCAAGTACCCCCTCCATAGGTGTTTTCATAGATCTGAAAAGAGCGTTCGATACCACTCCATACTTTTAGATACCCTAGATATGGGTGTGAGAGGTGTGGCACACAAACTATTAAAAAGTTACCTAACAAACAGAAAACAAAGAGTAAGAATTGAAAATCAGGTTAGTACAAAAACGATAATAACATGTGGTGTACCTCAAGGAACAGTACTGGGGCCGGTGTCATTCGCGATATATTTGAATGACTTATTCAAACAAGAAACAATCGGAAAAATCATCAGTTTCGCGGACGACACGGTGATATATTATAAAAATGACGACTGGTACAACCTCAAACTGAATATTGAAAAAGATCTAGGAAAACTCAAAGACTGGTTTGACAGTAGATTACTTACCATGAATTTTGACAAAACTGTATACTTACCATTCAGCAGTCTCTCGACATCCTTGCCAGAATACACTCTGAATATTCAACAAGACCTTGTAATCAAACCAACGAAAAAAATTAAATATCTAGGCATATATATGGATAATCATCTCAGATGGGACCATCATATAGAGTACTTAACAAAAAAACTACGATGTATTTTATATCGATTCAAGCAGGTTGGAAGATTTTTGGATTACAAATACAAAAAAAATCTATACCATAGTTTGGTCGAATCACACTTGAATTATGGCATTATTGGCTGGGGAGGAGTATCAAGAACACACCTGCATGATCTTGAAGTCTCTCAAAGACGATTTCTTCGAATACTGCTCAACAAACCTGCAAGATATTCAAGCGATTTACTATACACAGAAAAACAAATATTAGATATCAGACAATTATACAGCGTCCAAATAGGATGTCTAATATACAAAAACAAAACTGAACATGACACCCCAAACCATCCATACGCGACGAGAACAAGGCACCAACATTACATACCAGTGACCTCTAAATCCATAGGACAGAGAAGCTACTGGTATCTAGCACCGAAATTATTCAATTACCTACCAAAAGAAATCAAAGACGAAACTTCACTAAAACGCTTCAAAAAACAACTATTAGCATTTGTAAAGAAAAATAAAAGAACTGATATTCATAAATTGATTGAAGGATGAACCTAAAACTGACCATAAAAAAGGGAGATTTAACTAACCTAACCCCAAAAAAATATAGTATTATATGCTCACATTTATCTACTTGATCTCATAGAACATCTTACTCTCATTACATAATTGTTTTTATCTACACTATATTATTTACCACTATATACAACACCTCTGCAAATATTGTGATGTTAATTCATTTTTATCTATTATTTTATTTTCCTTGATTTATAAGCATTATGAAATGTTTATTATTCATATTTATATTATCTTAAAATTGTTTATATTTTATTCCCACATACAAGTGTGTATAATACTTCTGTAGGTATGGTCATGTTTATTCAGATTATATTGCGAAAAATTTGTCACTACCGCATAAATTGTATCGATTTAATCACGAATAAACGTCATTATTATTATTATATAATTATATAGAGTTGAAACATATGTACATAAACGAATATAAATGAAACATTACAGAAAAATATATCAAACATTACAGATAAATAAATGAATAAAGCAATACAGATAAGTAAGCAACGGAAATACTAAGCTTTAAAACTCATCAATGTAATATTCCTTTTTGCAGAAATACCTCTTTAACTGATTTCCTGAACGTTTTGAAATTTGTTATTGCCCTGTAGTACATTGGGAGGTGGTTATATATTTTCTTGCTCTCATTAAGAAAATTTTGTAATTGCTAATTTTGGTATTGGCAAGGGTAGATTCCGACTTTCTCTTGTATGGTATCGTCTGTCATTATTTACTGCTGCATTAGAATACTTTTTGTGTATTAGACACACGGTTTCTTAAAGGAACAAACAAGGTACAGTAAGAATTTTCTGACTGATGAAAAGTGGTTTGCAGTGATCTTGTGATTTTGCCTTACATATGTATCTGACAGCCTGTTTCTGCAAAACGAATACTGAAATTAGTAGTTGCTGACTACATGAGCCCCAAAAAGCAATTCCATATCTCAAATGGGACTCGATCAAGGAAAAATACACAATTCTGGCTGAGGATTGATTGAGTTCATTTGAAACAACTCGAACTGCATAGCAGTCAGATGCAATTTTTTCGCATAAGTTCTCTACATGCTTATCAAATTTCAATTTTTCATCTATAAATACCCTTAAAAACTATGTGTTGAAACATAAAGAGTTTGAATCACACCACACTTCAATTTTATAGAGATCAAAAGTTATGTTTTCTCTGAGATTATCTTCATTTGTCCCACGCCAAAGGATGGTGGTATCATTTGCAAAAAGTGTGAACTTCCCTTCGATATCAACGGTTACCAGATCATTCAGATAAAGCAGAAAAAGAATAGGACCCAGAACCGAGCCTTGTGGTACACCTAATGTGTTATTCTCCATGTGCGATTTATTTCCTTGGAGTTTTACTACTTGTTTCCTGCCTGTTAGATAACTGGATATTCAGCTTAATGACAATCCTCTAAAGCCATAGCACTGAAGTTTAAATAACAGTGTATCATGGTTCACGCTTTAGAGAAATCGCAAAACACTGCCCCAATAGCTTCGTTATTATTTTAACCAATATACGCATCTTCCAGGAAAGAGAAGATTGCATAGCTTTGGAATCCATATTGAGATTCGCATAGGATGTTATGATGACTTAAGAAGTTCAATATTCTCTTTTTAACAAGCTTTTCAATTATTTTTGAGATTGAAATGTTATCCCTAGAAATTTATATGTATTATAACTAAGAGAACATGTAACTGTCAAAGCACAGTTTGTCATCTTAAAAAAATTCACAAAATGTTTGTGTCTCATCTTATAAATTAGGTCTTAAGGAGTTATTTCAGTTTTAGTCAAAGTATTATTTTAAGAACGGTTATTCAGTTTCAAATATTGTAATCGATCATTGGAACTACCTGCTTCGTATATTACTTAATGAAATAAATGAATGCAGGTAACTAATTTTCTTAATGCCCATTTTTTCAGTCATACTTTCGGTAAAACTGAGATTCCTAGAACTCCGTGGGAGTTTCAGATCGCGCCAACGTCATTTTTTGTTATAATTCACTACTCAGAGAAATATTGAACAATGTCGAATCAACACATTTACCAGGTTTTCTAGACATCTTCGGTAGAATACAATATTCATTATTGTATGTCAATCTGGTTTGTTTGCCAAACCCGTTGACATCACGTATCCACAGCGTATAGGAGTCGAAACCGAAAGCATCAAAGGATCTTCCAAATCATCCCTTTTACGTGCGTTTACAAAATAACGCAATCTAATATTGTCTTCAACTACTAGGCAAACCGCTTGATTCCTTTCATCGCTCACGTAACCCCATTATTGCCTAATGAGAAACAACCACGCTGAGATGAAATTCTTGTTTATCCATTTACAGCGCCCTGAGCTCAAGGTTATTGCAGATTTCGAAGGTGAAAACAATTATGGATTATGAAAGGGATAAGCTCTTCTCAGTGGGCTGTGCATCAATGCTGATGGAAATATCTCTAGACCGTGTTTGGGTTGTCATTTAAAAAAAAAATAAACATGTTACAAATGATCAAGAGCGAACCCGCAGCAATTGAAATAGTTACCTAGATCTGAAAATTTACTGGAATTCTCGATGAGTTTTGATATGAAACGAAAGTCTTGGTAACATTTTTCATCCCGGCCAATACCAATCGATAATTGGATGCGGGACTCCTTCATATATGATAATATTGTTTGACAATAAACAACAAAAAAACTACAATGAATAATTTTTCTTTCCTCATCTTCTGAAGCATCAATGGAAAATATGTTTCACATTTCGGAATTTAAAAAATAGGGAGCTGAGTAACTAACCCCAAAAAAATTTAAAATTAATCTGGTGACACAGCCAGTTGGAAAAAGAGATTTCACAATGTATTGCAATATCTGTTACCAACCTCCCTCACATACCCATATACACAATTTATTGCCGACAAATTGATGAGTTTTCGATCTTGTTTTACTGATCAACCTGACAATATATAATACTTTTCAGTTTCTCGTATATTTTTCTATTTTTAGGCACATCTTGGAACAAATGAAAATGATGGCACTAAAAAAGCTCTTCAAATGATATAATTTGCCGACATAACTATCTATGGAAATACAAATTTGAGAAGAGAGTTTATCAAGGATAAACAGTACCGCTTACCGGAAAATCTCGAAGCCTACGAATGTGTTCTGTAAATTCACAATCAAAACAAATTAGTTAGCTAAAAAATTATAAACACTCTTATTCAACCCCAACAATTATTTCATCAAGTGTTCAATGATACCCCTTCCTAAGTCTTGACAAGAAAGTGCCCTATTATGAATAGCTTCTCTCACGTTGATGAAAGTCTGTTCATCTATTTCCTCACATGTATCTGTTATTCTGCGTTCCAACTCTTCTATTGTTTGGCATTCAGTGGCATAGATTTTTGACTTCAGATATCCCCAAAAAAAATCTAGAGGTGTAAGATCCGGAGATCTTGGTGGCCATTCTGTACTTCCCCTGCGACCTATCCATCGCCCAGGAAAGTTTGTATCGAGGAACTCTCTAGCCATGCGATCGAAATGGGGAGGTGCCCCATCCTGCTAAAATATGATTTCACGATTTTCAAACTTTTCCTGATTGTTTCATACAATTTGTCTCATGCGAGGTTCAATTTCAGTTTCCAAAAGATTTCTGCAAATAACTCCTGTAAGATTGCCTCTGATGAAAATCGGTCCAACAACAACACCTTTTTAGGAAACTGGGTACGTTCCTCTCCAAAAATATGTGAATTAGTATAGCTCTAGTATCGTACATTCTGTTTGTTGACTTTTCCATTGAGGAAAAACGTGCATTCATCTGCGAAACATACATGTTTTGGGAAGCCCCGTTCTCCTTCAATTGTTCTTGTTAACCACTCCCAAAATTCAACCCTCCGGTCTGGATCATCCTCCGTGAGAGCATGCAGGATTTTCATTTTATAGGGATGAAACTTTTTTTTTTTTAGGACTCTTTGGACACTTTTTGAACTTACTCCACAGGATTCAGCAACTGCAGAGGTCGACTGAGTCGGATTGATTACCATTTCAGCAACAATTTCAACTTTCTTTTCTTCTGAAAGAGGCGGTCTTCCTGATCTTGGAGCATCTTTCAGCGTACCAGTTGCTTGGAGTTTATTTAAAAGTTTGCGCAAATATAACCTCCAAATAGGATTCTTGAGAAATCTATCATTAAACATAGATGATAATTTCTTCCAGCTTCTCCAGATTCAAAACTGCTTCAAATTTATCGTCCAAACTACGAGCCATGATCACACTTTTCATAAAAGGATTAAGGCGATCAACGGACTATTTGACAGTTAGCAGTTCAGTTTGACAGTAAACAACGCGACAACGATTGTTTCCAATGCAAACTTGATTGAAAGCAACATAAGTGTTTTTGGTTGGGTTGGAAATGACCAAAATGTCACTTTTCAAACCTTAATATTTCGAAAACAATTGAATTAAGGAGTAAAGTGTATCATAGAAAACTGTTGAAACATATGAGCAGATTTAAAAAAAGGAATGATATACTGTGTGTTCTATTTAAAAAAATTATGGAAGATGGCGCTCAGCCGCCATTTCAGAACTATGCTGTGATTTTGTCATGAAGAAGTAGGTTTTCATCTCCCATTCGAGCGCTCCAAATTTCGTTGCGATATACCAGGTGGTTCAAAAATTAGTAGGGGGGAAACGGACTTTAGACGAGCACTGTATATCTTCGTATATAACTTAAAATGACTCGTTTTTCGGATCATTTGGTACTGGGAACTTGGATATGTGATGCACCATGTAAATCATCTAGTGAACCCATATCTTACGTTTCTTATAAAAAAATGTAATTAGTGTTGTTATAACTGACAAGTATAAACTATTACATAACTAAATACGTTCTTTAACTCTGCTGTGGGAAAATATAGTGAAAGGCACTTGTTACAGCGCAAAACTATCTGTTTCACCGTCAAATTCGTTACGAAATGGAAGTGCGTCTGCTCCCGGAGCATTCGAAAAGCTTTGGAAATGTCTCAACGACCTGGTCGCGGCTATCCGGTCGTAGCCGTCAGCGACTGCGAATTTTGAAGGAAACCAAGGCTTTACAGTAGTAGTATACAAGGCTTTTCACGATGAGCGTTGATTAGACGTTTCTGGCAAATCAGACGACGGATCAACCTGAAAATTTTAGTCGATGCGGCGTTGCCGCTTCTACTATAAAGTAGAGGCTACTTTGATTTTTCAAATGGAACACCCTGTATATAATATCATATTATGATTTCTTATCACTTTGTCAACAACTTCATGTACTATTTCCATTTACCTATCTGTTACCGTTTAGAAGATATAAATTGATTTCGATTTTTTTTAAGAAATCATAATATGATATTATATACAGGGTGTTCTGTTTGAAAAATCAAAGTAGCCGTTACTTTATAGTAGAAGCGGCAACAATATTTCAGGCGTGTAGATCACATTGATTTATGCATATGGTGAAATTTTCAGGTTGATCTGTTGTCTGGTTTGCCAGAAACATCTAATTAACGCTCATCGTGAAAAGCCCTGTATTGTGAGTTTCCTATAGCAGTCGTGGTTAAATTCGATTTTCGCACTGTTCAAAACGTTTAAAACGTAAATATGCCCACCTGGTAAAGTTTTGGCTGGACTTATGATGAACCATTAACCTAGTTGTTCTCCACCCATACTTTGAACTGAATATCACCCGAAATAGGATGAAAACATTATTCATGAAACGTGTAATTGGAATGCTCTTTTCGGACATTTCATAACAAATTTAAATAAGCCTTTATAATAGCCGCTTTTTCCAGAGTTCAAGTAAGCTCTGGATGAATTGTCATGGCAACAGGTCACAGCAGTTATGAATGAAATTGATAGGTTTGAATCAGAATAAGAATATGGAAGCAAGTAACGTGATTTGGAATATACCTACATATCGTACCGGGTTATTCACAATAAATTACCCATCCATTATTATCGTTATTATTGCCAATAGAAAAAAAAATTGGATGTAAAAATTGTGTGGTTATGACTGAATTTCGATAAAATGCTAGCAAAAATACAGTAGTGTGCATATTTCAGGGGATACAAAAATTATTATTATTTTTTAAATGGGATACCCTGTATATTATTGAATTTTTGGAATGACCTCTTTTCTGGATTTCAAAAATATACCATATGTTATCCCTATCTTATACCGTTCCTGAGTTATTAAACGTCGAATAACTTACTTAGATATGCCTATCCTATGAAAGTTAACATTTTAAAAGTAAGCTATGAAAATGATAACTTTATTATGTTTGTTTAGTGACATTCCTTCAATTGAATGATTAGAATGGTTTACAGTGAGGAAGAAAAAGTTCAAATATTTATACAAAAATAGATAAGATAAGATTAATTGGGGAAAATTTAAATAACATGATAACTCATAAAAGATGTTCAATGTGTCCACTATTATTGTCAATGCATAATTGATAACGTCTTCTTATATTTATAAGTGCATTGGAAATTGCTTCATTATTGACATTCAGATTCTGTATTTCAAGTCGAATCGTGTCTTTATCAATCAATCAATCAATCAAAAATATGCTTTATTGTCGAAGACATAAATCTTATTGACAAAGCTTGAACTACGAATTCTAAAAATATGGATATTTTACAATTGTTTGTTTTCTAATAAAAGAAAATAATATCCATTTGAATATTCAACATAGGACATAAAATCAACAATAAGCATTAAGTACCCACAATATAGTTAAGAAGAATCAATAAATATTTATAGAAACACACAAACAATCAAAAATACTATCTGTGTTACCACGAAGGTAACCCAGGGTGACTATAAAGTAAAAAATAAATTTAATTGAATATCACATTATCAAGATTAAAAATAACTAAGCACATTATTTATTTTAAAATAATTACATTATTTAGTTAAAAATAACTAGTCAATTAATAAGAATATCACATAAAAATGTATGTATGGTTGAATAATATATATTGAAAAATATTAAAATGTTAACTAATAGGCACACTTATGTTTTTATTGAGGAAATCTTGAACTTCGTAAAATACTTCATCCATAAGAATGAGTTTCACCGATTTCCTGAATAGATGGAGGGATTCAATGGTTTTGATGCTGGCTGGAAGATGGTTATATAGTTTTGCAGCATTATAAATAATGGAGTTTTTTATCAAATTGGAAGCTGGAATGGGTAGCCTTAGGTTGTTATTTTGGCGGGTGGAACCAGAAATGGTATCATATGTTGATTTATTTTTATGTACTAAACATACCGATTCGAGAATGAAAAGAGATGGAATGGTGAGGAGTTTTTGCTTTCTGAAAAGTTCTTTACATGATACTCGAGGTCCAATCCCGCAGATATAGCGTACTGCACGTTTCTGGAGAGTGAATATTATGTTGAAGCACTGTTTGTTACAGGTACCCCAAAAATGGATACCATACCTGACATGCGACTCAAATACGGCATGGTAAACTACTTTTGCAGTTGCCTCCCCCAATTCTCTTGAGATAACACGTAGAGCATAGCACCCTTTGGACAGCTCTTTACTAAGATGACGAACATGATCTTCAAATTTGAGTTTACAGTCTAAGTAGATCCCTAGAAAGGTGTTGAAATTATTAGATGAAATAATATCATTCCCCAGGGAAATATCCGGTATATCGCATTGAAATGATAAGAGATTCGTTTTGTTAGTGTTGAATGAAAGCTGATTCGAGTTACACCACACTCTCACAGCGTTAATATCCCTAGACATTTTACTAAAAAGTTTGTTAGGGTTTTGATCATGCCACAGGACCGTTGTGTCGTCTGCGAAAATAGTGAATACACCTTCAGTCTTAATATTCGCAAGGTCATTAAAATATAACAAGAACAGGATAGGTCCAAGCACAGAGCCCTGAGGTACACCATGTTTAATAAAACTTATATTGTAAAAGCTGTTGGTCTTTACAATTTGCGTTCTTTGGCTTGAGTAAGACTCGATCCAGTAATGGCTTTGGCCTCTGAGCCCGTAATGGTGGAGCTTACGGAGCAATATTTGATGATTCACACAGTCAAATGCTTTTGACAAATCACAAAATATTGCGGCGCTTGCTTCTTTAGAATTTAGATTTGAGTATACATTTTGTAGAAAATTAAAAATTGCATCTCCAGTACTTTTGTTAGGTTGGAAACCGAACTGTTGAGGATGTAGAATTTTTTGGTGAGCCAAGAAGTCCATCAATCTAGTTTTTACCAATTTTTCGATAATTTTTCCCAGGGTTGGAATTAAAGAGATAGGTCGAAAATTTGATGGCTTGGAGGGGTCACCCCCCTTATACAGGGGGATCACTATACTGGTTTTTAGGAAGTTGGGGAAAATTCATCTGGTAAAAGGATCATTAATAAGGTGGACCAGCAGTTTAATGAGTTGAATTTTATTATTATTAACAATGTCTTTTAGAAATCCCCAGAAAAATTATTCAATAGGGATCAAGTCCGGACTGTTAGGTAGCCATTTGAAACTTTCATTATTTCCTATCCATATTGTGAATACATTATTCAAATGTTCTTGAACGGGTAGGACCCTATGCGGGGTTGCCTCATCTTGCATACAAATAATACTTCCGAAAAATTATGTAAAAGAATATTTCCTATTTCTGGGATGAGTATTTCTTGATAGGTAACTCCTATTAATATATAATCATAGGATATAGGGACAACAATTTCATTTCAAAAAATTCCGCACCAAACAGTTTTTCTTCCTGTTTTCTTTATTTGTTTTACCAATCATTTTCTGTTGTCCTTTTTTTTCCACGACCTTCGATTTTTCCTATTGAAAATTCCTGGATGACTTATCAGTCCATAATATTTCCTAAGCAATGTATGCCAATGTTACAGGAGGCAATAATAACTTCAAATCATAACAACTGCCCTTTAAAGCGCAGCACCACTGAAGGTAAAGTGAGCTGGTGGAACACCGAACTCACATATCTTCGAAACAAAACGCGAAAACTATTTAATCGAGTGAAAAAAACTGGTGACTGGGAGGATTATTCCAAAACTCTCACAGAATACAACAAAAAAATTATAGGGGAACAAAGAAAGTCATGGAGAAAGTTCTGTGAGGACATAGAACAAACCTCAGAGGGAGCAAGACTCCACCGCATCCTTTCCAAAGACCCCATCAATCCAATGGTGACTCTCAAAAAACCCAACGGAAATCACACCAACACTGGGAAGGAAACTATAGAACTCTTGCTCCATACACACTTTCCAGGATCCACTGTCACCACAAACCAAAACCCCAGATATGAAATCCCTGCAAACCTTCATTTGAGTGCGAAAAGGGCAGACTGGGAAGTGGCTAAACGAATGGTAACTCATTCAAAAGTAGTGTGGGCAATAAACTCCTTTAAACCTTACAAGTCTCCGGGCCGAGATGGAGTATTTCCCATACTCCTTCAGAGCGGAGTTGAATATCTAGCACCAGAACTGTGCAGACTGTACAGGCTGAGCCTAGCATTGGGATGGCTACCTCAAACCTGGAAAACTGTAAACGTGGTCTTTATCCTATAACCTGGACGGGACTCATACGACCAGGCAAAGGCATACAGACCAATAAAAACTTTTTAACAAAAAATTAAACCGACGAAAAAATCAACTGAAAAGCAAGAAATAAAATAAACCTGCTTAGTCTAAATGATAATTGAGCTCCTAAACTAATGTAAGTAACTGATTTCGAGTCGGCGCCAAACAAACAATTATCGAAGATCATTATCTATGGAAGAAGTCATCAAAACGCAGCCGTGCATCTCGCTGCCATCATTTTACGCTTCACCTAATTCAATTGCTAGTTTGTTTGGCGCCGACTCAAAATCAGTTACTTCATTAGTTTAGAGCTCAATTATCATTGACTGAGAAGGTTATTTATTTTACTTTCAGTGAATTTTCGTCGATTTTAATCCTGTTAAAAGATTTTTACTTTCAGTTCCGTATTTCGTCGGTTTGATTTTTTTGTTAAAAAGTTTTTATTTTTCAATTTTTTGTGGCTAAAATCTACCAATTACTACCTACTTGTTTTCTGATTACTTCCAAAATACTTACTTACCCACCTTACTTCAACTATTACCAGTTAAATAATATGATTATCTACTTTTACTATTTTTTGTAATATGTATTATTTTCGTTGTTCTGGTTAGTTTATTTCATCACTTTGTATATCATTCCATCCTCTCATGGAATGAACTGATTTTGACGGAATAAGAATAATGTCAGTAGCGATCTGTCATTGTCAACTACGTATGTGTGTGCCAATGTTCACTAGTGAAAAATCAATTATCCTCTATTTTCCCACCCGTAAGGGTGGCTTATTCCTTCCGAAATCCAAATATAAGGTATACCCTATCTATTAAGAAAAGAATCATCCAAATCGAAGAACCCAGTACAAAGTTATGCCTGATAGAAACGGTTACCGGACCAGAATTCAGAGGGTGAGTGATCAATATCCTTCATTTTGCTACACTCAGGGGTGGATTTTATTTTTCAAATTCGAATTAGACCAAATTCGAAGTACACCCTATCCACTGAAAAAAGATTTATCGGAATCGGACGCCTCAGTAAAAAGTTATGCGTGATCATACATAAAAAAATATGATGGAAAAACATAAAATATACGGGTCGAATAGAGAACCTCCTCCTTTCTGGTTTCGTCGGTTAATAAGCCTATCGTCATTTCTTCTGAAAGTTTCGGAAAAACTGATTGATAGAGACATAAGGGAAACCGCTCTTGTATAACGGCTTCTACATCAAAACCAACATGCCTATCTAACAGGAAAATCATGCGAGACAGCACTTCATCAGCTTGTTCCAAGGCTTGAAGAGTCTCTAGCAAACAAAGAAATTGCACTATGCACTTTCCTAGACAACACCTCCTTTGAAAGTATGGTCTCTGCGGCCACTCGAAGAGGCATTGACGAAACCACCTGCAGGTGGATACACTCAATGCTTCACAATAGACTGGTCCAAGCCAACATGTTCGAGGAAACAGAGCAGGTTGAAATTTCCAGAGGGGAGCAGCCTCTTCCCCCTTCTGTGGGACATGGTTGTAGATGAACTGCTAATTTTTGTGAATAACCAAGGGTATGCAGATGACTTGGTCATCTTCATCAAAGGAAAGAATACTCGAACAACCTCAGAGCTAAAGCAAAATGCACTGACGACAGTAGAGGAATGGTGGAACAGAGAGAGCCTAATGGCAAATCCTAACAAAACAAGATTAATTCCCTTCACCCGGAGAAGAAACATGGGAGATCTCATACCTCCCAGACTATTCGGTGAAACATGACAAGTAGTAGAGCAAATGAAATATCTAGGGCTGATTCTTGACAAGAAGCTAATCTGGAACCGGCATCTTCATCATGTGACCAATAAAAGCAAGATAACCTTCATGATGTGCAGGAGAGCTTTTGAAAAAACCTGGGGGCTCAAACCGAAAGCCATGCACTGGCTTTACACAGCGGTAATGAGACCAATAATAACTTATGGCTCACTCTTATGGTGGCCAAAAACAAATCAATGACAGGCAAAAACCAATCTTGGGAAAATCCAGAGGCTTGCCTGTCTCTGTATCACGGGTGCAATGAATAGCATTCCAACAGCTGCAATGGAAATCGTCCTAAACCTCGAACCCCTTGACTTACATGTCATTGGAGAGGCCAGGATGAGTGCATACAGACTGAAACAATTAAAAAACTGGAGAATTCGAACAACTAGACATACCAGAATCACTCATGTAATCAACATCGAAGAATTCGAAATGATTTCAGACTACATGCAAACCCTATATTCATTCGAAAAACCATTCGAAACACGAATTGACGGATCTGAATGGGCCCCGAGTATAGAACCACAATCAACTGCGGACATAGTCTGGTATGCAGACGGTTCAAAGACAGTTGAAGGAACGGGAGCAGGCCAAGAAGGGATTACATAATACCACTTGGCAAATGCTCCACGATATTCCAAGCTGAAACACATGCTATTATGGTATGCATTCAGAAGAATCTAGAAAGTGGTTATAGGAAAAAACACATCTACATTCTATCTGACTGTCAAAGTGCTATCAAAGCACTCAACTCTATACGGATAAAATCTAAACTGGTCTGGGACTGCCTCCAGAACCTCATCGAGCCGGCAAAACACAACAAGGTCACCTTGATGCGGGCGCCAGGTCATAGAGGCATTGAAGGCAACGTAAAAGCGGACCAGCTGGCTAGACAAGCATCTGAAACGCTATTCACAGGGCCAGAACCTGTACATGGAATTAGCAAAAACCGATGCAGGACCCTGATCGACGAGTGGATGAAAAGAAGACACCAACAATATTGGGATCAAACTGTCGGGCAAATACACAGCAAAGTCATGGTAGGGCATCCAAACCGGACCCCGACGGCTGACCTTCTGAACCTGAACAGAACGAAGGCACGTATAATAATAGGTCTCTTGACTGAACACTGCGGCATGAGAAAACACCTAAACACCATGGGAGTACGCAGGGAAACCGTGGAGTGTAGGCTATGTGATGAAGAGGAGGAAACAGCCTCTCATATTATCTCGACTGTGACGCCTTAAGTAGTAGGCGACACAAAACTTTTGGAGAGATCAGCCCGGAAACAGGCATGAATCCGAAGAACCTCACTAAGGCTACTAAACCTAATCAAAGGCACGAACCTGTTTGAATGAGGAACCACTGACGACAGAGTGATACAATAGACCCCAGCTGGTCGCAGTGTCAAGGGAAGCTAAGTGCCAACCCTGTCTCTGGCTCGTCAGCTTTCAGCCAACCAACCATGCCTTTGGATGTTAGCCTTCTCAGTAGTTCGTCTACTAGGTTAGCCCACAGAATAGGCGATAGTACCCCTCCTTGTGGGCATCCCCTACCTGCACAAGCTGTGACTGTGGTTTCACCTATGGTTGATTGATGATTACCCTTTCACCAAACTGGTGTATACCCATGGACACATGAGGGATGATACCCCGTTATTGTCTAGAGCTTTGGTGATTGACTTTGTAGATCCATTGTTGAAAGCATCCTCGATATTGACGGAGGTCGCGATGACCATCTCTTTGTCCTCCAGGGATTTTGTTAGTAGCCTGTTGAGGTCATCCAGTGCCAAGTCTGTTGACTCACCTGGCTGATACGCGTATTGGCGTTCGTTGAGAGGGTTTCTGATGATACGTCGTCTCTTATGTATCTGTCTATTAGTCTCTACAGAGTTTTCAGCAGGAAGGACACTAGACTGATTGGGCGGTATGACTTGGGTGTCATGTCATTTAGTCTCCCCACCTTGGGTATGTAAATGACTCTCCCTTTCTGCCACTAGGTAACAATCAATGGACATGAACCCGCAATTTCGAAGTAATAACTTTGAAATGGCAGATAATAATAGCCGCGACGTGTTCACCACTTTCAAGGGTATAAGACCTATTGTTAAGTTTAGGTCATAACTTTGAACTTGTGAGTCATGGGATTGTGACCTGGGCGCCACTTTCTAGTGGTGGAAAAATTAATAAATTAGTTTTACTGGCCACTTCATGCTGTGAGGAACTTTAGAGGGGAATATTCCTAGTTTCTGCCACTTTTGAGTTATATTGTACAAAAGCCGCCATATTCACAGGAATATTATCAGAAAAATAAACGAAATATTCAATTATGATTTATTTGTCGTCAGTACTGCATGAAACGTAAGTATTGGTTTCAAGAAACCAAGATTGAGAATTTGTTTTTGAGGGATTTAAGTACATAATTTAAGAGGCGAGTTATTTCCAAAATGATAATGTTTTCCTTGAATAAAGAGTATTCAGATGGCACGTGCCCGCAATCTACAACACCCATATTTCACAGTAAACTTTCAATCGTTTGAATTTTATCTCGATCGGAAGTATCCGAATTCAATATACACTTTTGTGTTTGTATGTTATATATTCTTGAAAAACATTTTTTATAAAAATATGTTGCAGGCCAGAGTTCGAGCTACATATCAATTTCACAAGCATAGTCAATTCTTTAACGTGCCTAGTGTCGGCCACTACATATCCACGTTTATGCCAGGTGACCACAACGTGGTTGGAATGTGGCTATCTGAGATCCAGGAACGTAGATCGGAACGTAGCGGCCACCAAAAAAGTGTACCCCATTTCTGTAGCCGCCGCGTGATAGAACTGGGTATATTACGTGGCAGTGGTTGTGGCCAAACACCTCAAAGTTTTCCAGAATCGTGGCCGCTATGTTCCAGTTCACTAAAAATGCTACTTCGACTTGAATTTCGGTGATTCACAAGCCATGTAAGGTATACATATGTTGTGTATTGAACGTAATAATGTTCAATAAGCAATTTTTATACACCAAAAGTGGGTATCAATTCATCTTCATTTTACAATGTTCTCTGATTTTGATTTTGGGCTACTGTCAACTTTGTCCGTTTTGGTAGAAAAAACTGTTCGATAACAAAAGAGTAAAGTCTTCCGTTTCCACCCTCAGGGGAAGTAAAGGAAGAACATGTCTTTTCACCCCAGAGCTATACATATAATTTTCATTCTGTCCTGTTGTTATGAACTTCAGTTGTTGTTAATGAGTTCAATAACTCAAAAGTTTTTTATGCTGTATTCATATTGATGATATTTTTTTACATTGTGACAGTATATCTGGATGTATGGAAAGTTGAGAACATTGCATGAATAATTGCTTTTATGAATTATTCTGCATGTTAGGGAACCAGCAGTACCAAGTCGAGGTAAGCTTGGGAAAATGAAGATTAGATGTCACTGATCGCTAAATATTTTTTATTCTGTAGAAAAATTTCGTAATAGAATGAAAATAATTTTCTCGGGAGGCAATTTTATATTCTGGGGCGATATCAGTAGATTTGTATTCTAACATCCCTCATTTCGGAACTGAAAAGATTGGTATTTTTGATAAAATCATAAAAGGCTATCTCGAATATTTTTTGCTTGTTGAATACACCAGTGAATTCACATTTTCTGAGACGAGGTAAGACGCGAACTTGTCTACTACTAGGGATCCATTTTATTCAAGCAGTTTGGAAATGAAAATGTGTAGCTTTGGAAATGGAAATGTGTAGCTGTGATTTACGACTAACTTTCGCAAATCCTTTTTTTATTTTGTTGAAATTTGATAATAAAATCAAGCGCATTGAAAAATGTAGAGATATTAGGCGAGTGTGATTATTCGATTAAACTGTTTTCCATGTTATGAATAACAATTATCAAACATTTTCCTCCATTTATTCGATATGAAGTTTTTTGTACTATTATTACCGCTAAAATGTTCATGATGATTCATTATGAGTATTCTTCAATACCAGAAACGGAAACATGACGATTCTCATCAACAAAACCACGTTCAAGATAATTACCAATTTTATCTGAGAAATTGTTCAAACAGTTATAACAGTCTTGTTCTCATGGCAAGTGCACGATACTGA